>PVIU01001450.1:0-214357 GCA_004026605.1 Ondatra zibethicus | reverse complement strand
TTTTAGCCATTCTGACAGGTGTAAGATGGTATCTCAAAGTTGTTTTGATTTGCATTTCCCTGATCGCTAAGGAAGTTGAGCATGACCTTAAGTATCTTTTGGCCATTCGAACTTCTTCTGTTGAGAATTCTCGGTTCAGATCATTACCCCATTTTTTAATTGGGTAATTTAGCATTTTAATGTCTAGTTTCTTGAGTTCTTTGTATATTTTGGAGATCAGACCTTTGTCCGATGTGGGGTTAGTGAAGATCTTCTCCCATTCAGTAGGATGCCTTTTTGTCTTAATGACAGTGTCCTTTGCTTTACAGAAGCTTCTCAATTTCAGGAGGTCCCATTTATTCATTGTTGCTCTTATTGTCTGTGCCACTGGGGTTTTACATAGGAAGTGGTCTCCAAGATTGCCAGGCAAAAGTTGGGAATACGTGGGTTGGGAGAGAGGTGGGAGTAGGGGGAGTGGGGGAAGAGGAGAGGGGGAAAGAGAAGGGAGAAGGAAAGGACTGGGGAGAGCTTGGGGGAGTGGGAGGGTGGAGGTGGAGGAAAGGTGGATATTGGAGAAGGGAATAAGATATCTACATTAAGGGAGTCATTTTAGGACTGGGAAGATACTTGGCTCTAGAGGAGATCCCAGGTATCCAGAGGGATGTCCCCAGCTAGGTCCTTGGGCAGCAGAGGAGAGGGTGCCGGAACTAGCATTGTCCCATAGTCACACTGATGAATATCTTGATCACCACCATAGAAATTTCGTCCGATGGATGGAGATAGAGACAGAGACCCACATTCACATCAGAGCAATGGACTGAGCTCCCAAGGTCCAGTCGAAGAGCAGAAGGTGGGAGAAGATGAGCAAGGAAGTTAGGGGCTGGACCACCCACTGAAACAGTGTGCCTGATCTAAAGGGAGCTCACCAAATCCAGCTGGACCGGGACTGAACGAGCATATGATCAAACTGGACTCTCTAAATGTGGCTGCCAATGGGGGCAGACTGAGAAGCCATCAACAAGGACACTAGGACCTATCTCTTCTGCATGTATTATCTTTTTGGGAACCTAGTCTATTTGGATGCACAACTTCCTAAGCTGGGATGGAGAGGGGAGGGCCTTGGACTTCCCACAGGGTAGGGCACCATGCCCTCTTTTAAGGAAGCAGCGGGAGGGAGGAGGGGGGAAGCGGGAGGGGACTGGGAGAAGGGGAGGAAATGTAAATTTTTTTGAATGGAAAAAATAAAAGAATATGGAAAAAAAGAAAGTATAAGGCAGGATTTCTGTGATGATATTGTTTGAGCTTGGTTCAGTTATACAGAACTACATAAGTAACAAGACTGAGTGTCTATAATACCCACAAAAATGAAGACATACAAAATCTTGCAAAATATAAGATCAGTACATTGTTTCAATATTGAATTTCTGAATGTACAATAGTGATGGAAGATGATGCTATGAGGCTGGGTTATTAAACACTAGAGAGTTCCTTCAATGTTCTTTCTTATAGCTGCATATTATAAGCTCCGGTGACTTCATAATCAGGCTGAAAAGCAATAGTACTAGAGAAAGACAGAAAAAAGGGATTTATGTTTTTAATACATTGGAATTTATTTTGAGTTATAATTTGAATATGAATAACTGCATTTGCTTTACTTCAACATCCACTCACACAGAAAAATAAAAGCAAACAAGGAAGATGGAGGATGCTTCTTATTTTGTTAATATTTATTTACAATTTTAAATAAGGATGTCCTGCATGCATCTATGTCTGTCCGCCATGTGTGTGCAGTGCCTCTAGAATCCATAAGTGTACATCAGATCTTCTGGAACTGGACTTACAGGCAATTGTGAGCCAGTTGTGGGTGCTGGAAAATGAATTTCTGTACTGCAGAAAAGTAGCCAGTGCTCTTAACTGATGAGCCGTCTCTCTAGACCCAGGATGAAGGTTCTTAGCATGAAATGTGTTTTCTAGAAACATATATGGCTCTCTTAGTATTGGACCATTCTATTCTATTTAAAAACTAGGACAAGATAATGAAGCCAGCTGATTAATTTCTGATAAAGTTGAAATCTAATTTAGGGAGAGCATATACAAAATTTTATTTTAAGTTTCATACAAAACATGTATCAATCTCTATATAAACTCTAATGTACTGTGAAAATAGGTACTGTGCTGTCTCATAGCAACATGCTACATAATATATAAAGACAGAAAGAAAATGGTGGCATGCTAGAAAAATGGAAAAATATAATAATATTTTCAAAATGTAGTATATAATGAAAATGCTATGTAATGATAGGCTAATTATGATTCTCAACAGTTACCATTTAAAAGTGGATCCTTAGATCCACCAAAGAGCTTGAGCAAGAGCAATCAATACACACCTGAAGCTGAGGAGGAACAGAGTGACTGATGCTGACTGACATCAGGACTTGGACTTTATAGAATGTATTCATTCAGGGACGATGGCACTACTGCTGGTAGGGAGAAACATTTCTGGAACACATTTCTAGAGAGCCTGGGAACAGATTCATATGTGTGAAGAAGTGGCATAGATTAGCATGTGGCAGAGGTGGCACTATAAATCTCATGGATGGGAAGAGCTAGCTTCAAAGTCTGGCAGTCATAGGAATATGGTGCTATGCTCTTTGGACTCTCTTCAGGGGCCTGCCACCAAGCTCCCAAATGAATCAGACAAGGAGTCTTATTCTTCTTCATAAACATCCAGCCTTAGCTTGACTTGTTTCTTGCCTGCTTTTCTTAACTTATGTGTTTTCTAAAAACATATATGTCTCTTTTAGTATTGGATAGTTATAAGTTAAGGAAAAGTGTTTTTTCTGTTCTCTTACTTCTTGAAATCTTATTCTTATTCTGTTGATGGCTGTGTAGATGGGTGGCTGGCCCCTGATGTCCTCCTCCTTCTTGGGCAACTACTCTGAACCCCTTCTCCCAGTTTTCGCCTTCTATCCATTCTCTCTGCCTATCCTTTCTTCTACCTCACTACTGCTCATTCAGATCTTTATCATCAGATATTTGAGATAGGCAAAGTATCACAGCTTCATAGAGTCAAACGAATGCAACATAAAAAAATAGCACACCTTAAAATAATATTCCCAACAGGCAGCGGTGTTGCTTATTAGCTATATGAATGAAAACAGTCTCAGATTTCAACACTACACTATCAGAAAAAGGTAAATTTCAGTGCATTGGGTCAAATGTGGAAAGTCAATATCATAACTATGAGAAACCATGTAAAAAGGTCATTTTATGACTTTTGAGCAGAAAACTTTCTTAAATAAAGTATAAAGTTCATTAATTCTACTGGGAAATGATGAATAAATGTAATGCACTTAAACCTTAATTCTAGAACAGTTATCACAGAGAAGGGGAAAGTTAAAGCCTTGGTCTGGGAGGAAACATTTATCATCACATAACTGTCAAAGTATTTGTATTCAAAACTGGTAATGACTCCTGAGATAAATGATAGAGCAGAGGAAAGCAGCACATTAATAAAATCCAGAAACACACAAGCATTAATACTCTAGTTTGATGAGACAACTCAAAGTGACCCCTAAAATTCAGAGGTGTGAAGTACATTACCACCCACAAATAACAGTTTTCATGTCCAAGATAGCAAAAGTCTTTTAGTTTGACAAAACAAGGTTTTAGATTTATTTTGGAATTAAAGTTCTTGTCTACAAACTGGGATGACGCATAGACCATAAAGACAGAAATGAACTCAGTAAAAGCGCATAAATGAGCACATCCTTAGACAAAGTAATTCTATTTCTGAGTGTGGATTGCAGATTGTTCTACCAGCTAAACAAGAAAACCCACTCTAAGACATCCATTGCCACACTGCATTATAAGAAGACAGTTTGCAGCTATCCATGAACAGAAGAAATGGACAGAAGACAGTGATTCAGCCACAGTTATCACAGAAATTACAGTGAAATTACATACCAATATAAGTAATCCTCTAGAATTTTCCAAAATGTAAAAGTAAATTGTCTGGCATTCAGTAAATATGACCTCTCATTCTGTTTGAATTTATTTACAAAGTCAGAAGGAATCATAAACAGTCTTCTGTGAAGCTTCATGCAACATGATAGGCCTGATGCCTTCCTTAAAATTCCCCATATGAATTTAACCTGAGTGTATATTGTATAGAATAAGGTGTATACAGGACATTTGACATCCATAAAACAGTGTCTCGCTATGTCCTCCCAGAATGGCCTGTTTCTAGCTGCAGTTGTGCACAGAGATGGAAAATCCAGGAAAATCACCTGTGCTCTCACATGCTCTACACCAGACAGCCATGGTGCTGTCACAGTAGGTGTAAGCTAAGTCATTTTGCTTTTTAGAAAATGTATTAGAAGAGTTTATATAGTCTCAGATTATCTTCTGCTTTGCACAATAAAATACTATAAGCATATATTAAGTCATGAAATGTTATTTCTACTAAGCTCAAATATTCCTGAACATCCAATATGCCTGTACAGTAAAACTTTTCAATTTGTCTTCTGTGTATTTTTTGTCTCACCATCAGTCTATGGAACTACACCTTCTTTAAAGAAAGTCCTAAGTAAATATATAGACTTTCCTGGTAGAAGGATCATCAATATTTTTGACTGCTCAATCTGTACTTTTTAAACCTACAGAATAGTATCAATGGGAAAGATTTTAATGTCAGGCCATTTCTCTTGTATGAAGAGAAAACCTTCAGGTTTAGGGTAAGGAAATTATCTAATTATTCTCATGAGTAGGAATCAGCAGTCATATCCTATTCCCATTAATTGTTGAGGAGGGGCACATTGTATGAGATATCATTCATTTCTGCAAACCTTTACCCTGTATGGTAAACAAAGTGCCAGTAGAGAATTTGACTGGGTCTAGACTATCGGACCTTACTGTCCCCTTATGCTATGCTATGACAGAGACCACCTCTAGCTGGAGAAGCATCAAAGCAAAAAGCCTACTGTGGATTTAACAAAATAATGTAAGCATGCTAATTCTAAAATGACATGCTACTTTCTCTTCCCTATCTAAATTGCAGGATGAGGAACAAAGTTCCCTCCCCCTGAGTCTACAATTCCAATAAGCAGGGACATGGAGATTATTGCCTGGAGATAATCAGTATCCGTCTGTGGCAGGGTTTAGTATTGAAGCATTTAAGGGTAGTTACACCAGAGGATGTGAAGAATAAATTATTACTACTAGAATTCTTTAGTCAGAAATTATTATCTTTAAGATAATCAAGAAAATCTTAGCTTATAGCCTTAGGAAATATAATCTTTACACCATCAAATTTTAGGAATTAATTGTATATTTTTAAAATGTAATCTATAGTATATTGATTATTTGAACTGGTTATTAATTTATATAGGAGCTGAAACCACATACCCAAACTTACTTTTATAAACATTAATCAAGGAGCTGAAAATACAATAATCTTTTATCTAGTGTATAAAAAGTTAAAGAGAAGCCACATCTTCACCTGAGGAGAAAGTCCATCATGCAGCACAGGGGGGTTGGGGAGGGAAGAATACTGATGCTCCTATGCATAAATGGAGAGAAACCAAATTCCTTTTATCTAGCAAGTGAATAAATCAGTGCGTTGAGAACATTAATTGTATATTTAAATTTTTAGTTTTCACAAACTTTACAGTAGCATTTGTCTTAGAATACATGCCATGATCACATTCTATGAGAATAGATTAGCAGACATTTTGTGAGTAGGTTAAAGCACATACACACTGTATGTAAAAGTGAGCATCCAAGCAAAACCTACACATACACACATCACTCACACTTACAATGTAGGTTTTGTTACCTTTATAAACCAATACTGCGCAGACAAACCATGCCATGTCCAAGTCATCACCTCTTGGTGGTTAATTTTCAGAGGGAACGTAGATGGATTTAAAATCATCTTGGGTATAGACACCTGTGTACATTTGTGATAGTGTTGCCAAAAAGATTAACATAAGAAAGATGAGCAACCATGAATGTGGACAGTACCAAGTCATAGGATGCCCTCTACACTTGCACAGTAGGGAAAGTATACTTGGGGTAAGACAGCCATCATCCAGAGACTTAAACTTATGAAGATTCAGTTCAATTGAAAGGAAGCTGTTCAAACTAGGAATGCCACTAAAGAAATTTCCCTGTTCTAAAATAGCTGTCTAAGCAATTATTTTCACAGGTTCATCCATAGGTACTGCGACTATAGAAGAAAGAGGGCAAACTACTCTGGGTAAGTCAGAGAAGACCCTAGCAACATTCTCTATAGTATGTTTGTTTTGTAAGCTTAAGAATGTAAGAGTTACCAGCCTGTGGGAGCTTGAACCAAGGTTCCAGAAAGCCTCTGAGACAAAGCAGGGTGTGGCAGGGTCAGAATGTCTGCAAGAAGGCCATGCTAAGGATACTGCATGAAGCTTAGTGTACCAGCTAAGGACCCAGGAATATTTGCCAATGATAGTTGAGACCACCACATAGAGCTAGTTCAGGAAAAATTGTGTGTGTGTTACACAGGTAGCAGAACTGGAAATGCAAAATCATCAGAGTCCAAGTGACTCCATTCTCAGATGGTTGCTTGAGGTGAAGGTGGAAGAGCTGTTTTCCCCTATTGGGCTTCAGTGAACAAGGAAAGTGAAGGACAAACAAGACTGGAAAACAAAACAAGTTACAAACTCCCAGTGCATAATATCACAGAACATTCATTCATTTTTTTGGAATCAGAATCTTTACTCTGGCATTTTATGTTGGAAGTTTGCAACTTATTTCTCTTTATTTTGTTTTATATAGAATTAGTATCTCCTAGGAGACACCCTGCAGGACACATCTGTAGAGGTGTTTCCAAGAAGGTTAGACTGAGCTATAATAACCCACCCTCAGTGTGGGTAGTGCCAACACATGGGCAGGTATAACAAACTAAATAAAAACTAAATGAGAAAGCAAACTGAGCATGGACATTGGGTAAGCAGAGGCCACTCCTTTGTTCCCCAGCTGCCTTGACCCAAATTATCACACAGAAACTACATTAATTACAACTCTACTTGACCAATAATTGCTTAGGCATATTCCTGGCTACCTCTTATATCTTATTATTCTGTGTGTTGCCACAAGCCTGTGGCCTACCAGTAAAAGTTCTGGGCATCTTTCTCCAGCAGCTACATGGCATCTCCTTGACTCTGCCTACTCTATATATCTCTTCCAGCCTGACTATATTCTGCCCTGCTATAAAGCAGCTTTATTCATTAACCAATAAAAGCAACATATATACAGAAGAACATCCTACATCAACATTGTTCTCTCTCTGACACTTACAACACAATGATACTTCAGTTGTTTTTTTCAGGTAACTTGTAAGTGAAATCAGAAATATAAGTTACATAAGCTCCTTTTAGGATTTAATACATTGATATCCCATAAGTTTGCGTCTCCTGCACTGAATTTGATTATAAGTGAATCAGCAACAAAATTCACCCTTAGACTGACTCTCTTTCATCACCAATCTTCTTGAAAATCATAGGACCAAGGTTCTACTCCTTAAACGTTTAAATTTTTAAAAGGCAGAAATCATTAGTGCCTGTCTTCTGTCTGACTTTCCATAAACAAGATTCTACCAATACCATGCCTTACTATAGTCACAATCTCCTTCATTAGTCTAAAATCCTGCAAGCAGCTCACTAACTGTATGCTGCTTCCATTCTGAAAACAACGCCGAGCTGTTCTTCAGGCCTTGTTCACTCATGTGACTGAGTCATTGCCAGTACAGATCATGATGAGATGTGAGTCATGCTCCAGGCATGTAAAATCTTTCACAGGCTCCTCTTTCCCTTCTGGGCTTCCCATTTGGATGTCCATGATGATAAAGTCTAAGGGACAGAAACCATATTTCATGGGTCTAGACACATAAAGGGCAGCCTATTCAACTTTTACAGTCCTAGGACAAGCAAGTAGGAATGAAATTTGTAAATGGAGAATGCTCATTCATTTCCTGGCTGCCAAAACCCAAATAATCACACAGAAACTATATTTATTACAAAACTGCTTGGCCTATTAATTCAGGCAGTTTTTAAAACTAACTCTTACATCTTAAACTAACTCATTTCTATTAATCTATGTATCACCATAAGGCTGTGGCCTACCAGTAAGCTTTACTCCTTCAGCAGCTACATGGCATCTCTCTGACTCTGCCTATTTTCTCTCTATATCTCTTCTAGCCTGGCTATATCCAGCCCTGCCATAAGCCAAAGTGGCTTTATTCATTAACCAATAAAAGCAACACATATACAGAAGGACATCCCACATCAGAAATTAATTTCTAATATTTCAAATTCAGTAATATTTTTGGAGTCTGGTGATATATTGTCTACTCTAATTAACAGAATACCACTTCTTTAGAGAGTTCTATGTGCCACTTGAAAAACCTTTCTTGTGTCAGCTCTCTTTGTTTATGGCAATACCCATGCCTACTTTTAAATGTGTTAATATGTGTGTTTGTCAAATTTGACTTTAAAAGCATATTTGTGTCCCAACAAGAACATTGATACTAACTTTGAGACTTCACATACATACATCTCACACACACAAAGAAATAGAGAGAGTTTCAAATGCATCTGTTGGGACCACTGAAGTACCTTGAACACTAGTGTGAAAATTGGACTCTAAGACACATGCATAGTCTCACTGCATTCCATTTGTTTAGTCATTCACAAAAATGTATATCTCTTATTTCTGCTAAAACTTTACTTCTTTAAGGTCAAAATATGGACCTTCACATGTAGCTATTTTTAGTTTACTAAACTCCATCACAGAATTTCTAATACATCCGACTACCATAATCCTGTGGACTCTTGCTCTCATCTCTTTCTACCTAGACATTCTTTCAGTGATCCCTGGACCTGGAGAAGAGAAAGTTTCTACCATGGATGCTTCGAGTACTGAGGCTATGTGAGAATCATAACAAGAAAAATAATGGATGTTAGATAAATCTTCTACCTTTCAAATCAAAAAGCAAACATTATACTCATTTATAAAATATTTTAACTAGATTTATTTATTTTATAATTTTATGAGTAGGAGTATTTTGACTGCATGCATGTTTGTGTTCCACATGCATGCCTGATGACCTCAAATATCAGAATATGGCATGGAATCCCCTGGAACTAGAGTTACAGATAGTTATGAGATGCCATGTATGTGCTGGGAATCAAATTCATGTCTTCTGCAATAACAAAAAATATTGTTAACCACTGAGCCAACTCTCCAACCCTGCAATTTATACTTAAATTTTATCTTCTGAAAAAGTAGATAAAATATTCTTCAAGAGAAAAGAAATAAAATTCTCATTATATTTATTTTTTAAGTACAGTATGCTCTACCTTTCTTTATTATGGCATCCTAAAATGTGAAATAGAAAAACAATTCCAATGCTGTACCTAACTTCTGTATACACCAATCAGCTAATCAAAATGATAATGGTGACAAGGTTATAATTATGTAGGGGGCTTTAACTGATTTTGTGAAATGCATGCTGGAATGTTCAAAATTACTATCCTACAAAAATATTTAAATTGTTGACCATAACATAATTCAGTGGAATATCAATACCTATTGCATCTATGTCTGTTTTTTGCGTGTTTGAACTTTTAAAAGTCTTAAAAGAAAGGATTATAAAGTATATCAGAATAACAATAAGAAAGCACTAACTCTCCAATTTCCACCCTACCCGTCATGAAAAATGTATTGGTAGACTTATCACAGTTTTGTTTTTCTCTTTCCAGTCCAATCACAGCATAGTTTTTTCAGGACTTAGATTTTATTTTGAGACTTTGTATTAACAACATTTTGATAAATTCAGTCAGACAATTTAATTATTTGTATATCTGTCACTCATTCCAGTGTTCTTATAGTATTTTAAACTTTTAATAAGTATATAATAATTGGAGATAATTATTGTGTATAGATGATTTCATATATTTATATACAGATGTATGTGAATATTATATACAATATAATGACCAATTTGAATTATTATATAGCAAAAGCCTTCAAAATATTGAAATTCTTTAAATGAAAACAAAGGTAGAAAATGAAGAACTGTATACCCATCATAAAAATGAAAAAGATTATAAATCTCCATGTGCATATGCTCAGGACTGTCTCACTTCCATGTACATGTCTACTCATTCATTCTTCTTGCATGGTTGTGGAACCCTCATAGCTAAAATTACCATTATATTAGATAGAAATAAGTATATCTAAGAAATTAACAAATTAGCATACATAGTCAATGGAAAATAAACAGCTCTGGTAGGTAACAAAAGATCAAAATAATTCACTTGTCTATGTGTCTGGTCAACTGCAGTTCCTTTGGTGCCAGTGGCCATTACTGTCCTAAACTATATTCTGTTATTGAAATAAGGGGAAACAATGCTTATGAAAATTATGAAAGACTGAATGAATCTTGTGAATAAAGTAAGATTAGAGACCTTTTGTCAGGGGCAAGGAGGGGTGGGCATTTTTGATGATTTACTACCGGAACTAGCCAGTTTCATTAGACCTTCATGGGTTTAACAGCTTTGATCCAGAATCTTTATTGTTCCTCAGTTATTACTGACACAAAAACAGCCCAGTGCACTACCTATTTCATGAACCTGAGACCGTGAACCACACAGGCAACTTATTTATTAGAAGCAACTTTGAAATTGTCAACTTGCTTGCTCCACCAATCTAAATTATTATGTTATAAACTTTGTCTAGTTCCAGACAGCTTCCCTCTTGGTAAGATTTGTCTGTGCAATGCACAGCCCGGGTCTTAAATCCCTGAAAACATCTTGTCCTGCTTTTCCACCTTGAGATCATCTTCTTTAGAGACAAGGGCAGTGCCTCTACCAGATACCACCACAGCATTTGAAATGTTGACAGTCAGTGCCTTGAAGACAAAGATTATAAAAGAAGAAAGTGCTTACTGTTTATAAAGAAAAGGCGTGTGGTTATTTCTGATCTAAAAGAAAACAGTCAAGTTAAAGGAAATCTGTGAGTTTCTAAAATCAGATATAAACCTAACACTGAAAGAATCTTGAGACATGTTGTATAGATATTTGAATTTATTTCTTCCTGTCAAAAGTTGGAAACTGTTATTCTTTTAGATTCCATCTTATAATTTTATTTAAATATCATGTAAGGTCCAATTTTTGTCCTAATTTCTTTTGATATTTCATGAGAAGTTAGGACTGAATGTCACTTGTAATTTCTCACCTTATACAGAAACAAACCAACAGTTGTGTAAGTCATTGCTTCATAGACACCTACTTCTACCAGCTCCCAGTAGGATTGCATGCATAACTGCTCATTTGCTTAGTATTAAAAACTTCACCATCAGTACTTCAGAAGACTGCAAATTTCAGAGTGTATATCTATTCTATATTAATAAAAGAGCTGACCTAGTATACAACTGTTGGTTTAAGTCTTTATTTGCTAATAACTGGAAACCTGAAACACGTAAAATAAGCAGTCACTGCCTTATTTTAAAAATGTAATTGATGGGTAAAACACTGAATCTTAGACCAGAATATAAATTATCTTAAAATGTCCAGAAAATATTTTTAACATTTTCAACAGTCAAAGTTACAAATGAAAAGAAAATGTTAACTTCTAATTGGATATGAAAAATATTAAATTTATTACCAAACAAGGCAACTAGCAATCACAAATTCCACATATGTAAAGACACACTTCAGGGAAATTGGAAACATGAAATTGAAAGTTGCTTTCAATCATTGTACTAGAGGATAAAAACAGAAATATAGATAATTCAGAACATCATTAAAACCATAACTAAAATAATTAAAGCACCCAAAGTTGATCCCTGGGGAAAATTAAAACAAGTTTGCAGTATTTTAAACAAATGGAGCCTGGGAATTGGAACATAACTCAGTAAGTAGAATTACCTTGTATAAAGTAGAGCAACATGATTTCAGTCCCTGGAGACCACATGGGAGAAGGAGATACCGGACACACACAGGTGTGTGTGTGTCCATAAGAATGCCTTAGCACTCATGCCTTACACTCCTTACACAGACAATAAATAAAAATTAAAATTAATACTTGAATAGCATCTAGCTGGTGAGGGCAAGAGCTAGTTCTTTTGAAAAGACTGACACAGAGAGACCTCTGACAAACTAATCAATCACTGTGATTGATTCTCCCGGTTCTTCACTCTCTGTTCATAGTCTCCAAGTAACTAAGACTATCAACAGAAGTAGAGAAAAGCCCTTACAGGGCACTTACCTTACACTTCCTTTAAAATATTTTATCCCAAAACTGAGATGACAATAATGACTAAAATGAAGAAAGACCTTTTGTCTAACATAATTAGCGTCAATAAAAACAGATTTTTTATATAGTTTTAAACATGTTGAGTAAATATTTTGCTCATTTGGAAGGAGTTCTGTCTTTTGATCTATACTTTGAATGTAAGCTAAACATGCATTGGATAATTAAAAACTGAGGGCTTCTGGGTGAATCTTATACTTATTTTCAAATCAATCCAATGCTTTGTGCTATTATTATAAAGAGACTAGACAATAAAAGATAAACACAGAATATGGATAAGATTATAGTACATAATCCCATATTGAGCATTTAAAATTATATGAAAAGAATCAAAATCAACACACAAATGTGCTCATGACTTTGGTTAAGCAAATAAAATTGCAACCTGCATAAAATACATTATCAGCCTTATAATCTAACAACTTTTAAGTTACTCTACCCATTTCAACTATAATTTACCTGGAAGTGTATTTGTGTGTGTGTGTGTGTGTGTGTGTGTGTGTGTGTGTGTGAGAGAGAGAGAGAGAGAGAGACTTTAGCGTAATTCTTCTATGCCTATAATTTATAACTTTTCATATTTTCTTATCTTCTTATTAATGTAGCTGTTTCATTGTCTAATACCCAAATTCCCCTGTGTCGTCTTCAAGCACTCATACTGCACCCCTGCCCCTCGCATCCTCCTGTTGTGATGCTTTTCATGGAGGTTTATATTTGACTTAATATTTTTTTCATTTTTAGAGTTTCTACTTTTATCAGTGTTTCTCTATATTGATTTTCACTCCCATATCCTGTATTCACTACCTTATATCATTCTACTATTTGTTTGTGTTCTGCTGCGATCCATTTAAGAGTTTGTGTCTATTTCCATGTCTTAGTATATACTCACAATCATTCTTCTGAAATAATTTCTAAGATTTTTTTCTAATCCCCCAGTTGAGGACATTACTATGGTATTTGTAATTTTTGTAAGCATTGTATTTCATTGGATTTCATATGTCTTAGGTTTTTGTGTCAGGATTTGTACTGAAGTTGCTTGAAATATTGATGGTTTGTTAGTATTCTTTTAGTGGATATATTTGCAATGTTCAAGAAACACTGGGTTATATATAACATATACAGTTATGTTACTGGATTTGTATTCAGAATAGTTATTCTGATGATTAATGGTAACAGTTCACAAATCAAACACATATGTATGAATACATTGGATTTTAAAACAGAATCCATGATTTTATGTCCTCAAAAAATATCTTTCATTAACAAAGATAAATGCAACTTTAAGGTAAAGGTTGGGAAAAGTTATTCCAAATAGAAGAGACTCAGAATTAATCACTGTAACCGTTCTTACATTTGACAAAGTAGACTTCAAGTCTTAGCTATTCAGAAGAGATGAATACTATCACATTATAGTGACTAAGGGAACAATCCATCAGGAAGACTTTATGATTTTAATAGCTATGTATTGATCATGGATACGCTAAACTTCTTTAAAAAGTACAAGTAGACAGAAAGGTAGAGATTAATCCAATAGCAGGTCACTTTAAGACTATGACAAAGGTCATCCCAACAATAAGAAAATAATGTCTAAATTGAATTATCTCACAAATCAAACCTATCAAATAAAAGTCTATGCAAAAAAGCAGAAAATATACAAACTTATGGAGACTGGATAAAACACTATTAAATGATGAGTCAGTCACAAATTAAACAGAAAGTTTTTTAAATTTCTGGAATCAAACAAATAGAAAAACACATTATACTGAAATGTATGTGATTAATGAAAACAGTTAAATGGGTAAGTTTGTAGCTATTAAAGCCCATAGTTAAAACAAAAACTTCCAACTAAATAAATAAATAACAACACTAAAGTGTTGGACAAATAAGAGGAAGCCATGCGCCCAATAAGTAGAATAAGATAATTAAGATAAGTGTAGAAATTAATGAAGTGGAAATGAATAGAAAATACAAAGAATCAATAAAACAAAGATGTATCGTTCTGAAAATATAAACAAGAGCACCAAACTAAATAAAAGAAATAACTAGAAAATCCAAATTAATAACTTTTTATAGAAATGAAAAGATTACAGCAGATACCAATGAATATTAAACAAAAAATCATGACAATTCCTTGAAATTTTATTTTTCATTAAGTTTGAAAACTAAACTAAATGGATGAAATTTCTGACAAAAATTAAACCAAGATGTGAAAGATCGTTTAAAAGTATATAGTATAGGCAGTAGTAGGAAGGGCTCCTCCTTAGTCTTTTTATTCCAGGATACCCTGGAAGAATCATAGGTTAAGACTCCCTCTGTAACACCACCCTGCTATCCCCTCAGGCTGTGCTGGCTCAGTCATCTTTGCCTTATGAGGTTTCCAGACCTTGCTAGCAACCCTGAAGCCTAGTCCATCACTGCCTGTGGCTCTCCTGTCCAGGAAAAGAGAGCAACTTCTTAGCAGCTAGAATTGACTTGGGCTGAGATGACTATCACATGGCACATGGCAGTCACTCCTGGCTGCTTTTTTTGAGACAAAAACTTGAACTTACTTACTTATTCACTTATATACAACTCTCTTATTTTATAGAAATAGAGGTCATTAATCATTATCTTGTCTTCATTTCTCCTTGGTCACACAATGGCATGTTCTAACTCATTATCTCTAATACTTGAATACTCTTAAAATGTTTCTCATAATGAGGCAAGAACATCATCTCATTAATTCCTGAAACGTGATTGTCAGTTATGGACTTATTCATCACCTTACTGTAGATGCAGCTCCAATGAGCTTGTGCAGATATGAGAGCACCCGAATCTCAAGACTTTCAAAACCTTAGATTTTCCAGGTTTGATAATGCAAATGAAAAATAGAACTTTAGTTTTAATTTGCATTTTTCTTTTTTACAAACAGGGCTTTGTTATATGTACAAAATATTTGAATTTATTTTTCTATGAACTTTATCAGTCTTCCATTAAGTTCTGGCTTCACAATTTGCAGATTTGTTGTGTGTGTATATGTGTGTATGCATATATTGTAGTGATAATTATTTTTATTTCCAGCTTCTGGTTACTTTTCTATGTTTGACCTTTACCACGTAAATTTTTAAATATTCTATGTAATTAAAATTTTAATATGTGATTTTATGACTTTACATTAAATACCATACTTACAACAAAAATTCTCTTTCCATGCTTTATAAATATATTATCACAACTATTCAATTTTAATGATTAATGGCTTCATTTTTGTGCTTTTTTCTTATTCATATATTTGCTTTGTGCAAAGAATGAGACAAAAATCAAATTTTATTGTTATTTTCTACAGAGGAATCCAGTTGTTCCAACAGCATGTAATGTGTAAGTCATCTTTGCTCCATGAATTTGCAACATACATACAGCACAGCAAATCCCCTCATATCTTAAAGACTACCTAATACTTTCTTAAGTTTCCACTCAATCTCATTATGTTCAGAATAATCATATGTCATCAATACTCCTTGAAACACTAAATATAGAGGTTTCATCATATGTCAAGGAAATCATTATTTCTTCATTTTTCAGTATTTCTCCAATTATATCAAACTGTCAGCTATCAACTGAAGCTTAGTTTAACATATTTTGTTTCTATCATTATCCCTTCATTTTTACATCAAATGTTACACAAGTTTTCCTTTCTCAAGTCAGTTTATGCTGTACCTTCTTAGTATTTACACCTTCATGACTCATTGAGATTTACAATGGAAGAGCCATTTATAAATAATGCATCTTTTGGATATTTTAAATATTTACCTCAAGAATTTTGATATCTCAATATAAAAGTATGTGACTAAACAAGTTACAAAGATGTGACTTACTAGAAAAGATATAAATTTATCTCTGATAGTCAAATAAAAATTAATGTTTTATTTTTTTTACTCTAGGAAATTGACAAAATGCCATGTATAATCACTCATTCCTGTAATCCTAGTGCTCAGAAGCCCGAGACAGAAAATTTGATATATGTTTTTAGGAACAGCTTGAACTACATTCAGTGTAAGGCTCTGTTTCAAGAAAACAAAATAAGATAATGAAGGTGAGGAGAGAGGTTGTTCATAAATCATTATATGGGTATAAGCATTTACACAACTTCAGTTCTACTAATTTGTTCTGCAAAATTATAAAAGTATACAAAGTTCTATGTATATAGATCTCATAGTATTCAAGAGTAGTACTAAACACACATCACGTTCTAACTAAAGAAATGCCCACCATTATGATATGAAACACTGAAAATGCTTAAATTCTTCAAAAAACACACATGAGATAGAACAATAAGCTCTCATATTGTTATTACCATTTCAAAATGTATAGTAGCTTTGATTTAGATCACTGTTAATCATTAAGCAGCAAAAAAAAATTGGGAGCACTAGGCTATGACAGCAGTATGGTCATGGTCATAGTCATCATCATATAGTATATATATTAAAGTACAACTCACGTGCATTTCTGTGTAACTTGTAAATACTAATTATCTGTGAATTATTCAATTATTGATGATTTTTATTCATTTTTCATCTTCTTGTATTTTCTGTATGGCCAATTAAGCTAGTATAATTAATAAATATTAAACTAAATAAAAACATATTTTGTGATGATCATATCCATGAAAAAATACTCTTACATTTTACAATATGTAATAGTATAACATCTACTTAGTCATGATCTTAAATGTTCATATATTTTGAATATTTATGTATTAATTTTGATATTATATTATCTGAAAACATAAATTATATTAATCTATATTTTTTGTATTACTAATTCTATGTACATCTCAAACTGTACACATCTATATATGTAGCTCTAACATCCCAAGACCTCTCTGTGATCTTTCATACAGATCAGACTTAGTACACAGTAAATAAAACCAAATTCCACAGCTTTCATACTTGCATTAAACCTTCCATGTGCACAGAATGGGTCTCTGAGTGTGTTTCTATGTGAACTGCAAGCCCAATGTTTTCAAAAGGAGAATGTTCTATTATCAACTGAAGACATTATCTTTTTCTCCTCCGATATCCCTATATCTCATAAAAAGTGGGATCAGAAATTTTGAAGACTTGAAATTTGTTATGTAGTTAGAGATTTATTTGCTGTGTTCACAGAAGAAGGCATATATGAAAACAAACAGTTGCTTTCATATGCAATTTAGCGGCCAAGAGTTGATATGTGAGAAGTCTTTGGAGTTAAAAACCAGTGACGTAAAGTTACAAATAACACAACTTTGAACTGTTTTATGAGGGCTGGTACCTGGTGTATGTGATAAGGAAGAAAGGAAACATACTATTCATAGAACCAAGATCTATCATTGGGAAAATTATAAATAGTTTTACAGTATATCAATAATAGACCTGATAGTTTACTTCATTTTTGAGAATATAACTAATATTTCAAGCAATATTTCTTAACAAGTTATGAATCTTAAATGAACTTTCATCAACAATCAATCAGAAATTTCAAAATTTTAATCAACCATTTAAGAGGAAAAGTGCACTAGTTTTCTTTTATCTCTGTAGACATTGTTAATGATTGCTGTCACAAGAATACAGAATCACAGAGAGTTCTGTAAAGTATAAAAATAAATATCACAGAGACATCTCAGAGTGAGCAAATCAGCACATTCTCTTTCCTATCATTATATTTGTGGTATTATTGCATGCAATATTAATAAGATTTATGTGAATCATTTCTGCATTTATACATGCGAAAAGGAAAATTTTATCAATGTATCTAAAATTTATATAAGCTTCAAATATGAATCTGTAGCCAACAATTGGTTAGTGTTTGTACTTATGAGAGCATGTTTGTACTGGTGTGTGTGTATGTGTGTCTATGTATGTGTGTTTATATACATATATGTGCATGGATTTGTAAAAGGAGAAGAAAGACATGGAGTGAAACATTCAGTATGCTGAGATTTTAAAGAATGAGATGAAACATTATATTTCATGTAACTTTTAAAATTAAGTCCTCATATCATTTATTCCTAGTTGTAAATTTAAATTTAGCAAACTAAATATAACATGCGATTCTGTAGCTGAATTTATTTTCTGTTTCCTACAGTTTCATTCTAAGTATTTTTGCTGTACTTTCTCCCTTTTTCACTGATATGGTTCTAGTAAGATGATGAGTCTACATGTTACTTATTTTGCTATTATTTAGATTTACTCCTTATATACCACTAGATTGTTTCTTAGTTCAAATATTAAGTTTTGGCATTTAAAATCCTTTCAATCCTTTCATGTTCTTCCTTATAACAAGAAAATAATTTGGAATTTGTTAAAAATAGAAATAGAAAACTGATATAATACACTGTTGAATTTTTTTTAAAGAAAGGAAGGAAGGAAGAGAAAATGGCAATACAAATAAAAATCAGCTCCCAAGATCTGCAGAAAAGAGCCACAGAACAGAGGTACTAGAGCCACACTTGACCACTGCACTTCCATACCTGGACAAATCCTGTTTAGGGATAGAATTCTGTTTTATCATATGATCTGCTAGGAGAAAGCATTGAGCAATACATGTTGTATCTACCAAATTATGAAATGTGTTAGTTGCAGCACTATCTACAATCAAACACAATGCATAAGAAAATCGTGGAGATCCTGCCAATTCTTCTCAAGTTCATATCCCTGTTAGGTAGACTTCTGATAAAGAGCTTAGAGTCACCTCATACTGCTTCCTAACCTTTTAGAGTTCAAGGAGAAATTCCAGACTTTGGAAAATCTGTTGTCTTGGAGTGCAGGCTAATTTAGAAACAGAATCTCATGACCGGGAAAATGAATTGTCCACATTCAGGTGTTTAGACACAAAGTTAAAAAATACCCATAGGTTAGGATGCTGATACAGCCTCTAAAACTTTAAGGAAATTATGTTAAATAGAAAGCTGTGATACTGAGGTACCCTTCTCATTCATCTCATTTTAGCATGTTAGACTTTGTAGACATATGTAGGTCACAAATACCTGAAATAATGGGTCTCTTCTTCCATACCACTTTTGCTCATGGCTACAGCTTGTCTCAGCCTTTGGCAGCCAGCTCCACTCTGCTGCCAAGGACTTAATAAAAGAGCATTTATAGAGACTCACAATGTCCCTTGTAACAGACTGTGGGTCAGACTCATTCACTAATTTGTTTACTCATATGACAAACATTGAGTGCAGAGTAGTTTTTGGACTCTGTATAAATGTTAAGAAAATGGACCAACTTCATCTTTGGATATAACTCATGTCCTTAGGAAGTACTTTCAAATGATTAGGAAAACTCCAGCCAGATAATAATGCTAAATTACCCCAGATTCTATAATACAGAAATAAAAAGAATCATCTAACATCACAAAAGGAAAAGAAATTGAAGAGGAAGTCCTTTCCAGAGGCAATATTACTGGAGCAGCCACATGTAAGAGTTTCCCCACTTCAAGGAAGGTGTGTCTGAAATGAGGGAGTTGGAGACTGACTCCTTTGCCTGCTCTTAGGACCCTTTTCCTTCTACTGGGTTGCTTTGTTCAGCCTTGATATGAGTGTTTCTGCCTAGTCTTATTCTAACTTGTTATGGCATATTAAGATTATATGCCTGCAAGGGCTGCTCGTTTCTGTAGAGAAACAGAGGAGGAGTAGATACTGTGGAGAGACTGAGGGAGTGGAAGGAGAGAAAACTGTGATCAGGATGTATTGTATAGAACAATTTTTTAAAAAAATGAGTGAGCCACCTATACAGTTCATTATTCTGAAGTATATATAATTTGTAATTGTATGGTACATATGATGAATTTAATTAAAATTATAATTCTACAATACAGCAAATATTACCTACCAAAGACAAGAATGCTATTTGGGGCAAAAGATATATACTTTGTTATAGTATATACAAATTGGTTTTGATACCAAGAGCTCTCAATTTAGATGTTTTTTTTTTCCAATCCCTTTCTATCTACATGACAATTATACATAAGGATAAAATAAGCTATGCTTGGATAAGCAACCTGAGTTTTACACCCTGTTTTCTTTTCTCAAATACCTTAGCAGAGTCTAATACATGGAGGAGATCAGTGCATCCTGCTGGAGTGAATAATTCACATACAAGACTAAACTGGCATTGATCAATATATTTTATAGTCTTTTCCTCTAAGAACTGAGGTATGACTGAGAGAGTAGTGACAAGGTGAAAAACGAGACAATCGGGAAGTGGGGTGAAGAACAGATGGTAGCTAGGATGTGAGAAGGCCACGCTAAAAATGTTGACAGTTAAGGGAAGGATAATCTCATTTCATTTCCATGACTCCCTTGGAGCGACTCCAAGATCACCAAGATTTCATATTGAGTCTCATTCAAAATTTATTGTGTATGTTTGTATGTGCAATATCTTGCAAGGATCTTTGAGAGCAGGCTCTTTTGTCACTAATCCCCAGGCACTGTGACAGAGAAATATGAAAAGACTCAGTTGGCCAAGATCCAAGAAGGAGTAACCAGACTGTGCAGTTGGTTAATCTCCTAAGAGTAAAGACAAGTTTGTTCCCCAGTTCCCTGGCTAAAATCTACTTCTATCTGATTTGTTATCGACCGAATGGATAATCTATGACTTGACATTGATTCACAAAATGAGGAAGTCCCGGGTCACTAAATAAGGTAAAGCTAGTGAAAGGAAAACCATTTAGTCATACTGTATGCCAGAACTGAAATCCTGGAGAAAAATTGGCCTCAAGCATAAATGACTCTGAATACATTTATTATGACTGGAGGAAAAGAGAAACCAATGAACTGGCAATGTGCCTTATTATTACAAAACAATCTCTTTTTTTTATCATTCAATAATGACTCTAGATGGCTATCTCAGCCAGAAAACTATACTTATTGCAGAAAATTATATTATATATATTACCATAAAGATGACATCTCAATTGTCAAAAACATTAAGTACTGTCTAGGTAGACAGTGCAGATTCCATAGATTCTCAATGGACTGAGTGTTTTTTCTGTTCATTCTCTAATGTGCTATTACTTAGTGTGAGATAAGCAAATGCATTTCAGAAAATTTAATATTGTATCAGCTTGCAGGACAAACTCAAATACTGTTGTCATCTTCAAAAATGTAGCTTACATGATTGGCATGATATCACCGTTTCCTCTAAATAAATATGAGAAAAATTTGCATGTTTATTTGCAATGTCATATCCATTTCCATAATAATAAAACATTATGTGACTTTTACAGAGTCTTAGGTAGAACTCAGGGCCTTGTATATGCTAACATTCACTTTATGACTGAGCTGAATTCCCAGTTGTCACTCAACCTGTAAATCTTACTTTCTGAATATTCCATAAAGTTTTCCAGAAATAAAATGGCATGTGACATTATATCAGGTTAAAAAGCTGAAGTGCAGGCATAAGAAGAGAGCTATTTCTTACTAATCTAGATAACAATCATTTTGAATATATAAAAATACATATGCATGCATGCATGTATGTATATATGTATACTTAGAGATACTCTTCTTTTATATATTGGATCTCTAATGGAAAGATTTCCTGGCTGCTCTGCTTCCGGAAAGGTTTCCCCAATTCAAGTGTAACAATTCTACTCCAGCTGGGAGAGTTTTCAGAGTGAAAGTGTTACAGTTCTGCTTTACTCCCAGGAAATTTGTCATAGCTGGGCTCTTCCCCAGTAAAAGTGTGGCACCGCACAACAAACCTCACTCAAGAGATTTATTCGAAAGGAAAACTCCAAGAGGGGACTGCCTCTAGGCTGAGAAACAGTAGCAAACTAAACAAGGCGGAGCTTACATGCTATTTCTTGGGTGTTTTGGGGGGGGGGTGGAGCTTTCCAGGGTGGCTTTGGTTTGGTAGTTTTTCTTGATGCGATTTCAAGTCCTCAGCCCGGTCTTGTGGTCGGACTCAGGGAGTGTTTCCTGGCTCTTTACCCTGCAGGTTACAATCTCTCATTTCAGCAGTCAGCATTGGAGGGAAGAAACCAGAGTGACTCCATTGAAGAACCTTTTGATTTTGAGAACAGGTTTTATCCTGTTCTCCTTTAGATCAAAATTGATGGTAGAAAACTAAGAAAGACTGTCAAAATCTAAACTGCCAATTGTAGGACTTGCATTTCATATCCCATTTCAAGCCAAAAAGATAAGCACTTACATTTAAAATGAAATTTAAAATGATATAAATGTTAAAGATACAAGAGGGAAGGAGAGATACAATGCCAATGGAATAAATTATTTCTAGCTTTCATATGCAAACAAGACATGTAGAAATGGTAATAAAAAAGGTATAAAATGAGACAGAATTATTTGGAATTAGGAACTTAACCTTCAAACACTAGAGATGAAAACATGAAGCAGTGATTTACATGAATGTGTAATAAAAACTTTTGTGTTATCTAAAAGATCTTATACAGAAGAGCTGCTTCCCCTGTGCTGTTAGCAGAGGGCAGGGTTGCTGGCAGGTATGGTGAGGAGTTCCTGAACAGGCATAATCCCTGTATGAAAAGGATCCTGCCATGATTTGAATAAGAAATGTCCCTGTTGTCTCTAGCATCTGAACCCTTGGTCCACAGTTGGTGCTACTGTAAGTGTCTAGTTTAGGAGGTATGGCATTAGTGAAGAAATATGCCACTGTGGTGGCTGGATTTGAAAGCTTTCTCTGAGTATGTGACTGGGATTTGAGCTCTCAGCTTCCTGTTCCTGCCATGCCTACTGGGGTGGCTCCTACCTGTTTACTAGGGTTTCCATGCTACGATGAAATCTTATTGTTAGTTCCCACCAAGGAAGCAATCCTGCGTAGGCCACTAAGGTTTTGTTATCACTTGTTGCCAGGTGCCTTTTCACCTTCCACTATGCAGCACGCACACCTCTTAGAAGCGCCTGTCCATCACAGTCCTCTCTCTTTCTCCTTTTGCCCCTCTTGTTCCTATCTTGCTCATTCTTTCTGTCTGTCTGTCTGCTTGCCTCTCGTAAGTCACTATTTCACTCCTCCCTCCCCCAATAAACCTTTGATGCTAGATCTGTTTTGTGTGGCTTGTCCCCTTAGGGGGTACCTAGTCAGGGCCCCACTCACTGAAGATGTTTCCTTTCTGCTTTTTATCTTTTCACCACGTATCCCTTTGCAACCATAAACCCAAGTAAACTCCTCTCTCTCTCTCTCTCTCTCTCTCTCTCTCTCTCTCTCTCTCTCTCTCTGTGTGTGTGTGTGTGTGTGTGTGTGTGTGTGTGTGTGTGTGTGTGTGATAGTGTGATATAAGGAACAGGAAGGAACAGGAATATTGTAGCCTAGAACACTGACAAACCCTGTAAGAACCCACCCATGCGAGTATGCAAATATTAGACCTCTAGCATCCAAAACCATCAAAAATACATTTATATGATATTTAAGCTATACACTTTGCTGATACACTACATATTTCTGTCTTTTAAAAACTTTTTCCAAGTGTTTCTATTGCTAGCTTTTATGCTATAAATGTTTTAAATTAATTTTTCCTCATCTTTCATAATGCCATAAAATTTAACTGGCACCAGAAGTATGTATCCCCGGGGTATCTGAATGGACACTTGTAAAACTTTCAATGTGTCTCCAAATTGATGCTGTACTCATAGTTTCTACACCTGTCCTTATATAACAAATCTGTATAGTTTTCAATTTCAAGTAAAGCGGATATTTTTAATGGTTGGAGAGAATTTTATTTTATTTTCATTTCTATTGCCAAATATGCATTTGATTTATTAAATTATCTATTTACTCTTGGCGATGGTTTAAAGGTTTAAGACTATTTTCCCTAACTCTCATAAGTAAATAAATTTTAGTATTAGAGCAGTTTTAACTAGAAAGAAACCCTGTACCATATATACACTGTTATCCTATTATTTCACATCTTGCATTAGGCTGATATACTTGTTAGTATTGATGAGCCAATATTAAGATGTTACTAAGTAAAGTTCATAGTTTCTGTAAAAGCTTATCCTTTGAGATGTATGATAATGGAGTCATGACTGTTGTCAAATATCTGTCAAAACACAGTTGTGATGTATTTCAGTATCATACAAAAGTTTTGCTGCCCAGAAAATTCCCTGAATAGGAGCTAAGGAGAAGACATGCAAATATAATGACCTGAGTTCAGATTCCCAGAGATCACAGCAGTATGTTCCCATAACCCTAATTATTGGAAGCACAGATGGCCGATTCCAAGGTCATTATCTCTGAAGAGTCCACTATCCTTGCTTTCAACCTCCTCTAAACAGATGTTTTCAGGTCAATAAGACACACACACACACACACACACACACACACACACACACACGATGGAGAAGTGATTAAGTGATTGGATTGAAAAGATAGCCTCTTGACCTCAATCTCTGGTTTCCCCAAAGGCCTGGTACACATGAAAACACCACACACAGGAAAAAGGAAGGAAGAGATAAAGGGAGGGTGGATTTCAGGGAAGGAAGGAAGCTAGGAGAGAGGTAAGGAGGGAGAGAAGGAAGGAGGGAAGTACAACAAAGAAGCAAACAACAGAGGGAAGGAAGGAGGGAAAAATCTCCCGAATTCTACCTATTGTCATTTCCTCTTTATTCTTTCCTGAGAGTCCTCTAGTTCTGCTGCTTCTTGATTTGTCTTCTCTATCCCATAGTTGCGATCATATCCTCAGCTTCCAAATTCTGTACTCTCTCATTTAGTTAGAGGCTCTTCGGGCATCCTCACCCCCATGTCTTTCCATAATTTAAAAGAGCACTTCTTAATTGCTGAATACTACCCCATTTAGGCCACTCATCTATAGAGTAACATTTCAGTTGCTTCTGCATTTTAGCGGTTATAAAACTCTAAGCCCAGACACAATTTCAACTCACTTGAGGAAAAACGTCCCTCACAAAGCTATCATGAATTATTACTATTTAGGTGTAGGCAATACATGGAAAATAGATATATACCTGATACCTGTAATGTTGTTTGTGGCTAAAAACTCAAATCCAGTAAAAGTACTGTTGAGTGGACAAGAATAATTTACAGCATATAAATCCAAATTTATTTCTCAGTAAAATACAGATGAATATATTTCATGTCTTTGTTGTCAGTGAGGTAGCTAAATTCATGAAAATTAATTATACACTAGAGCTAACCTCTTCATATTTCTATATATAAATCTAACAGTGTTTAAAACTAATTGTCACTTTGCCTAGTATCCAACATTTTTTCAAGTATCTACTGCTCCAAATTTTAAATTATTTAAACATTTCTTTGGATTATGCAAATTTCCTGAATATTTATAATTTCAAAAAATTAAATACTATAAAAAGATATAACCCTTAACATGTTTACCAGGAAGTCTGTGGTATTGAAATTTGAGCAAGCATTACCTATGACTTACTTATTTGCTAATCTTTATAACTGGTATCATTTAGTCAAGTGCCCTGATATATCTAAATTTAAATATAGTCTACCATTGTCCCAGTTGCTATAGTTTACCTCTCTATAATGCACAGTTCCTTTTTGTTTAAAAACTAAAGTAAAAATATTGAATATGCATGATATTTTGTGTTCGTAAAGTAAAAATGTGCATAAGAACAATAAACAGCATCAATATGTACAAAATAGTGAGTAATGTTTAGTGACTTCTTTTAACATATTTTTAAACGTGTAAGAGTATTTTGCTTGCATGTGTAATATGTGCCCCATATGCATACCTGCTACCCCAGACATCAGAAGAGGTACTCAGGTCCTCTGCTACTGTATTGACAAGTTGTTGTGAGCTGTCAGGTGGATGTTGGGAAGCAAATCTAGATCCTGTGCAAGAGCAACAAGTGCGCTTGAACACTGAGGAATATCTTTGGTCCAAGGTTAGTAAAGTGATAATAAGAGACTACAGCATCCTTTACAATAAAATATTTCTGTGTCTATGATGTAACCTTCTTTGCCTTTTGTAATAAAGAATATTTAATATTTTATAGTTTATCTCATTAAAGTTCATTTTTTATTTCATAGGCTAAAATAATTTATATTAGTACCTCTTCATTCAAGGACCCTGTCTCAGAGATGTCCCATTATATTGCAAATATGCACACTCAATAGTTTACAAGACTCAAACAGAAAAGGGTCACTATGAAGAAGGCCCAACACAAAACTCTTAAGTTTAAAAGTTACATGACTTTTTTGGTTTTTGTCTTTGTAACTCAAGTCCATGATTCACCATTTGCAAAAAACTATACAGATTTGTTATATAAGGAAAGGTATAGAAACTATGAGTACAGCATCAATTTGGAGACACAGTGAAACAGGTCTGCAAGGGTTCGCATTTCAGTTTTACTTTCCAAAGTGTGGCCTGCAGAACACTGCTGGCATTCGCAGGATGTTTGCTGGACTCTTATCTTAGAACCTACCTTAGGTCAAGTCAAAATTTGCAGATTTGACAGTCTCAGCTGATAACTAACTATTTAATGACTGTGGATAAAAACTTTTAGCCCTCTGGGTAGCAAAGTTATCCACTTTTATATAACTATTACAAATTTATCTTTTTCATTTTGTTAATATAAATAAGTGATGTAACTGCTTCCCAGCAAATGAGGCAGTAAATTTGATTAATCCATATAGTTGACTCAGATGTTCTAGGAAAAATTCCAATTCTACTTGGATCTTTTATCATCATAAATATTGATGTTCAGAATGAAAATTGATATGTATGTGACACAATATTTACATATTCCAAGATGTTCCTGGATCATTTATATGTTTCACCTCCATTGAACAAACTGTCATAAAATCAATTATAGTCCTCAGGAAATAAACTTGACAGTCATTTTTATTAAAAGAAAATATATTCAAGGCATAGTATATTTTCTTGAGGTTAACAGAGTCCCTGCGTGCCATAAATTGACTACTACATAGTTCCATAAATGAGAAAGTAAATCATAAATAATTTTAAGAGGCAAGAGAATAATCTAGGAGAAAAGGGAGGTCAGTCAGTCTTTGGAGAGCACATGATGCTGAGGACTTCATAGGCAATGCCATCATCAGAAACCAAAGAGAGGGGAAGCAGATGGCTTATAAAATGAGCATTTGAGTAAAATTGTAGATTTATAACATGCCTAGAATAAGAAATCTTAGAAGTCAAGCATATTCTTAAAGAACTGACATGAAACAACAAATTTATTGAGACCTGACATCATTATACCAAGAAAAAACATACAAGCAATTCCTTATTTTGTTTCTTTCCTTTTATAATCTTATCAAACTTTTTTGCATTTTTTAAATTAGTGAAAGTTAATGTTGATTTTGCTAAAAGTGATGAGTATTTACACTCTTGTAATAGATAATTAATCCATATTCATACCTTACCTTGGTCTCAGTTGTATTTGTTTATCAAGAATGAAACCACTCAAAAAGTTAGCTCAATTACTTAGAGAAGGTAAAATGATTTTTATCTAAACTATAGATGCTATAGGACAATTGAAGCCTAGTGATATGAAATCCATTCCTGGCTCTGACCGTTCTGAGTGAGTTATTCAACCTCCCTAAACCTCATTTTCCTTACCTATTTACTGAGGATAAAGTACTCATCCCCTACGTAGAAAATTGTATTAAAAATTGTTGTATGGTCCAGTGCACAGGTTAACAGTCAATATATAATAATGTTATTTTAGAAATAACTGTTTATACATGAGAATTCTAAACAGCATAGCTGCCACTGACATAAGATTTTGGAATGAATTTCGCTGCCTCCATTAGAAAAATTTCTTTACCGTCAAGTTCACCAGCTTTTAAAGTTTGCCAATCCATTCTCGGAAAATTCATGTTTTTAAAATATTTTTACATTGTATTTACATGAATCTATCATTTAATTGCCTATATATTTTATCCTAGCAGTGACTTCTAAGGTATTTCTACTTAAATGCCCTTATTTTAGTTTGCTGTCAAAGAAAGGGTATCAGGGAATTTCTCTATGAAAAGCTGCCATCTCCTTTATTACATATAACCCACATTACAAAGTCCTCCTGTAGATTATGTTCCCCAGGCTTGCCTTCTGTGGCAGTTGAACACGTGTTTAGAGAATTGATTGTTGCATAGAGAAGCAGCTGATGATCATGTACACAAGTTTTCTAGTAACTACTAAGGAAAGGAAATGATGCTCTTTTGAGGTACATTCATTTTTTTTCATTCAACTCAGCTTCATGTAGAAAGACTTGTCTTGGACAATCTCATTTTCAGCAAAGACTAGTAGTAAAAGTAGTAAGGTTTGTGGAGTAATAGAATTGGAGCTATCCTGGAATTCGTGACCAGATCAGTAATGTATACAGTACAGCTCAGGTGAAGGATCCTGGTAAATTTAATGCTCCTTTAACATTAGAAAATCTGCTTCAATATTATACCCCTGGTCCTTTCTCCATTCGACTAGATTCTGACACCATCTACTGTTGATAGAGGTTTCATTAGAAATCTTTAGTACATTACTAATTCAAGGAGAAATGCCTCCAGCATGCCTATCTGCCCTCTCCCAACCAGTCCAGCTTAATGGAACACCAAGCTGTTCTTAAAGCAAGCAGCCATTTCTGGCTCTACAGCAAGTCACTGCTGAGGTTTTCTACTTCTAATACTTTGTTTATTTTCAGGATAGCCAGACTGTTTAAATTAAGAAGACTGGCCCCATTAGTTCCAAACACTGAGAGGCCAGGGATAATTGTGCAACAACCACACATCCCTCACATGGTTCCATTGCACCATGACTCAAATAACATTAATGTAAGGGTGAGTTCAAGGAAGCATAGACATTCAAACTATAATAACTATATATATGAAGTCCAGAGACTGGTTTCTATATGTGTTTTTCAACAATCACAATACAAAAGTCATTTTGATCCAGGAGCCCAAGAATCATGGGCTGGCAGCACCAACTTGCTCCTCCAGAAAACAGAATGTAATTAAGAAGTCTTAGGAGTCATCAAGGACGACTGAATATGTTTATTTAAAATTTACACAGTACTTCCTTCCAAAAATAACTGTAGGTAACTGACAGAGAGGAAAGGCTGCATGCCAAAGAGAATTCCATGCTCTCTCTCTCTCTCTTTCTCTCTCTCTGTTATAACATATAAATCAGATGTGATTGCAACTTAAACTTTAGTGGCTCCAAATGGAAAGAGAACCTAGTGACAATGCATATGTTGAACTTAGGCAAGACTGGACTTGAATCTAGGCTTGTCACCCACATCTTTGACATTAGGTGACTTCTCTTCTTCAAGCTTTGTTTCTATACTCTGGGAAAAATAAAGTTAATAGTATGTCCACACAAAGTTTCCCTGAATTAAATACTGTGTGAGAAAACCCACAACAACTTGTAACTAAAAAGTGTATTATTATATTTTACATTATTATTTAGTCTTTTGCTAAGAGTGGATCTCATTCAGAATAATCATACAGCCATTAAACATCTATCTGTATGCTAAATGGTTTCAAAATTTCTTGTGATAGCATTTTGAGCTCCTAGAAGTCTCGTTTTGTTTTAAAATGCTTGCAGTACATGCTGGTGTCCTTGAAGGTCACTGAGATCACATCACAGTTATTGAGAAGCCAGATAAGTAAAAGTGAAATGTTAAGAAGTAAAGGGAGAGCAAAAAACTACTTTGTTTATTCAATAAAAGTGATTGGGTTGGTTATCTTTCCTGTCTCATTCATTAGCCATGGAGATACTTGAAGGTTATAAGTGATTGGACTTGTTTAACTTCCCTGACTCCTCCTTTAGCCTTGGAGACATTTGGAGGCTACTATTATAAGCTGTTTCTAACACAAGATCAAAAAAAAAAAGAATTTCTTTCTGCATGTAAGTATTTTAGCAATGAGTTGGTAAATCAGACTTAAGTGCGCATGTAAGAAAAAACAGAGAAATGTGGACACTGGCCAAGACTTTTTATTTCTTTTTGATTAGTTTCAAATTGAAGCACTTAATGCTGCTCCTGGTTTGTTTGTGAATCAGGATTGCACACCTCAGCATAAAATAACTTCTCTGTACTGGTCATTTCTAGACTATGACTCTTCCCAACAGCACCTGTGGTTTCATTCTTGCTGCTTGAATGTCATCCCAGGATTAGCATGCAGGCATCGCCTTTGAGTCTGACATAGCTACTGAATGGGAACCTGCGTCTGAATAGGATTACAGAGTGATTCCCATAAACTGAAGCCTTTGGACAGCCCCACTGTGTCTGTATTTTAGCTCCCATGGCTTTTCCTCATTTGCTTTATACTCTTCCAAACTGCCCATATCCCGGCACTGATGTACTGGTACTGTTTTGTATAATTTCACTCTAACTGAATATGTTTATTCAAAAATTCTGTACTTTTCACACCAACAGAACCAGGACCATGGGAAAAATGAGGTCTGGCATGTTCATTCAAATTCTGAATTGCTTGATAAATAGAGTCACTAACCAAAAACATAATTGGTATCTCCAAAGAGAAGTTGCATATCCAGGCAGATGCTAAGCACGTCCAGAGATAGCTTCAAAGGCAATACAATACACAGTGAACAACAGCATAGATATGGTGTCCTGATGGTATACAGGTAATGTGTTGTGAAATATTTGTTAACTGTGTGAGGATGTTTAGCATTTGTGAAGATGTGTTGTTTATGTTGTGGAATCTTTGCTTAACTATGCAAAGATGTGCTGCATTTGTTTAATTTTGTGAAGATCTGTTGCTGTTTTACCTTGCCTGCCTAAGGCACCTGATTGGTCAAATAAAAAGCTGAATGGCCAGTAGCAAGGGAGGAGGTATAAGCAAAACTTCCAGGCAGAGATAGTAAGTAGGAGGAGAAATTTAGGCTCCAGGGGAAAAAAAAAAAAAAGAGATGCTAGGAAAACACCAGGGAAATAGCAGGGGCCAGACAGACAGAAACAGAGGAATCATGAAAGTAGAACTTACAGAATGAAAGAAAGGTAAAAAGCCCTGAGGCTTTTTAATTTCTATTAATCTAGATTTATTTCTAAATTAATAGAAATAAGTTAAGTTAAAAACGCTAGTGGGACAAGCCTTACCTAAAGCTAAGCAATCATAATTAGTAAAATCTCTGTCTCTTTATTTGGGAACTGGTTGTCAGACCAAAGAAAAGTCAACCTATAGCAATGCAAGTGAAAAACATGACAGAAAAGTGAATAGTCCATCATATGTGGAAATCTGGGCTTAAGATTTCTAGAGATATGTCCAATTAGAATGATTCATTTTTCATTTTCTTTAAATGTAAGCTAGAAAACAATCTTCATTATCAATTACACTAACAGATCTTTCAAACCATACAGGATTTCCTAGTCTTGCTAAACTATTTCTTTACTACGAGTAGGTCACACATTGACTCACATAACTTTGCCTTTAAATTGGTATAATGTTTATATATATAATATCAAATACATAGATGTTATAATAAGAGTTAATCTGACATTATTTTAGTCCTTTCTATAAGACAAAAGTCAAAATGTCTTCACTAATAAACTCTCACTTAGGTATTAAATAAATGTACTAGACCATCAGAATAATGTATAAAATTCAGAAGTTGGTTTTTATGTTATCTATTATAGTGAGGAAAGATGTATTTTGGTAGAGTGCTCTCTCACAAACCTTTATATCAGACAACACAAGCAAACATATACCCTGCCGTCACCTTTTTTCCCTCCTCCCTTTATTCTTTTATGCCTACTCTCATTCAACTATTATTTCTGGTGCATACTATGTGTATGTCATTCTGCTGGATGCTGTGCATGAAATACACCTTATAATAGGAGCACCATTTTAAGAAAACTATTTAGAGATCAAGAGATGAGTCACAGAAATTTGACAAAGTATATATATAATCTATACAGAGACATTAGAGGAAAGCACATGATTTGTCCTAAAGAGACTGTCAAAGGGTCACCTCATGAGTGACTGCAGGTATTGGAAATGCTATTTGATCAAGTAGGTTGTAGAGCAGTTTTAGCACTTCAGGGAAAATCAAGAAAGTGACTAAAAATGGAGGGAAGGTTTTTCAATAGGTGTTTAAAGGACTGTCCTAAAATGTTTGACAGTTGCTTCCATAATGGGATATAATGCTTGAAATAGAGAAAGACCAAAGTGAGTGGACTTCCACAAGAGTTTTTACTCAACAGAAAAGCCTTAAACCTTCTCTCATAAATACATTTAATCTTATATTTTCAAGCGTCTTACTAATGATATACTTGAATTAATGCCAGATGTAACCATGCACACCAGACACAAAGTAGGGTCATGTGGGATAGTGTTCTTGTTTGCAGAACCTCTCCACATGCTTGACATCCACCAGTACGATGTTGTCCATCAATCCATAGATTACATCTACTTTGGCATTTAGCATGTTTGACATTTGACACACTCAAGAGCTTCAAATGCCTTCTCTGATGTAAAACTCAAAAATAAGCATTTCTCTGTCCAATAACCATGTGGGAAGGAAATGTGTTATAGGACTTTGGGTAGAAAGGAACTCTATTATCTCATGTTTCATGGAAACCAGACTGGATTCTTCCTCCCTTCAGAAAGTCTAAGGTCTGGCATTTTGTTAGTTAATCTAGATATTCAGAAACCAATTCATGTAAGGACAATTTTCTAAAATGCTACTAAAATAATGGGTAAGATATTACTTCATCTCTTACAGAGTAACAATGCTCAGGAAGAGCCTACACTTGCCTCAAGCTCTGAGCTGTTTTCAAACTTCCACATTAACTGCATAACACAACGGATTCTCTTTCGGGCCTTAGGTAATCCCATGTCTTTGTTATCTTTCACCTGGCTGTGATAAAATACTCTAACAAAATCAACCTAAGAATAAAGGAAAATTATTCTGGTTCACAGCTCAAGATTATATTCTATCATGGTTGGAAAGCCACAGCAGCAGGCTCTTGGGGCATCTGGTCACACTGTGTCCACAGTGAAATTCAGACAGCTAACTCTTCTTGTGCTCATTCTCTTTCATCATTGTATCCAGTCTGGGATCCTCATACGGGGAACGGTGCCACTTACCCACCTTTAACCGAATCAAGATAATCCCCCACAGGCACGCCTAGCCACCTATCTCCCTGGAGTTCTTAGATTCTGCCAAGTTAACAATGAACACAAATGTTAATAGCAAGCATTTCCTTTTCTTGCAATCCTAATGTGCCTATCTTACTTCTTAATTCCCACAGTTTTACTAGAGTTCCAATAAAGTCTCTTCTGTTGAAGTTGAGGAAGTTAAAGAAAATGCCTACCTAGTGTTTGTTTACACAGATGTATGTTATTTGTGCATGTTCATTTTTCTATGTACATTTGTATTATAGATATTTCATACAGTAATATAATAAGAGAGAATTTGAAGAGATAAAAAAGAACAAAGGAAAAAATAATACATAGCTGGATCACTTCCCCCTCCATTCCTAACTCTCCTGTTGCCTCCCAAACTCCCTCTCAAATTAATGACCGCTTATTCCTTCATTACTGTTACATGCACACATGCACACGCACACACACACACACACACACACACACACACACACACACACATGCACATGAATCTACAAATATACCTGATGAGTTTGTTCAGTGTCACATGTATATGTTTTTAGGTCTAATTAGTTGGTGTTAGATAATCAATTAGGAGACTCAATTAGTCATCCCTGGGGCAAACTAAATCTTCTTTTCTCAACAGTCCTAAATATTTGAAGCTCTTTATCTATGGGCGGGTTCTATAAGATTTCTTCTGTACACACTGGAAATGCAATTGTTGTTATCATTGTTCAGGTATTGTCCAGGCAGATATATTGTTAAGATTTATAAAAGCTATATCACATATATTACTTAACTGTTACCTAAATGGTGTTCAATAGCTTTGCAATAGAAATAACATGATTTTACTATTTTAGTTACTAGCATGAACATCTTTTTAAATTTTACTACCAGTATTGTTGTCCATCATGAAATAATAATGACTTCTACAAGTTTTCCATCTATATTCAGAGAAAGCTTAAATAGTTTTTTTCATATTTCATTAACAATTCTACTTTTAGATTCTTCCAAACACAAATTTTTTTGACAATTTTAATTCTAGTAATAATTTTATTTCTACTAAGAATGGATAGATGATAGAAATTAAATTTATAAAAGATCTAAACTTATGATTGTGCAATAGGTACCTTTATATTAAAGGAAATTATGCTATGCAAATCCTATAAAATTAGGAAATTTGTCTTCAGAAATAATGATTTTTGTTTTCAAAGTCTCATAGCACAATATAGAAAATATTATTTAAATAATGTCATATTTTTCATTACCAATGCTTTTCAGTTGGTTACTATACTATTTAGCAATTACTTCTTTAACAGAATCAGCTTGGAAAAGCTTTACAAGTGAAATCCATCATTTTAAAAAAAATAGAACAAAGTAAAAAGTTTTATTTTCTCTATCACTGTTTGTGAAGAAGCAGCATGAAACTAGGTCATTGCCTATTCATTTGTTATATGCAAAAGTTTTAATACAAGATAAAGAGTTTCTCCTTTTCCTGTCTTTTATCTGCTTTTTTCATAGAAATACAGAACTAAAATAAGAATAACTTAAGAAGTAAATTAATAGCATTTGTTGTTAGTGCTCGCCTGATAAATGCATTCCCAGCATGCCTTAAAGAAGCAACTTCTGTTTCAAAATACTCGGCACAAGAAAAAATTCATTCCTCTAAAAACTTTTCTTGGGTAAAAAAAAAAAAAATCCCTGAAAGACTTACTTTCCCAAAGATAGCACTGGAATCTGTTAGAGCCTGTCCCATGAGCTCTGATTGTTCTCTTAAATTACTACTTTAAACAAGACATGGTATTAAAGGTGTGCATTCCTAACAGTGGGGAGGATGATTCAGGAAGAATGTGAGTTCAAAGTCAGCATGGTCTAGTAATAAAACTGACTCAAAGAACCAAGTGTTGGGGTTGTAGCTCAACAGTAAAGCCCTTTATCAGTGTATACAAGGTCACAGATCAAAAAATGAAGAAAGGGTACAGGCAGACTTTTCTGTTCCACCAGCCTGTTCCCAAATAATGACACTGAGACTTATTATCAATTATAAATACTCAGTTAATAGTTTGGGTTCATTTTTAGCTAGCTCTTATAACTGAAATTAACCCATTTCTATTTATCTATGTGCTGCCCAAGGCTTGTTTACCTCAAGTATATACTTCTCAACCTTCTTGCTCTGTGTCTCATGGCATCTCTGGAGACTCTGCCCATTTTCTTCCTAGTGTCCTTACTCTGACTCTTCTGTCCAATCTCTTCCTGCCCAGCTATAGAGCACACAGCTCTTTACAGCTAACAAGTACTCAGCTTTCTATTAATGATGGGAGCAATATATACTTACAGTGTACAAAGATTGTTCGACAGCATTTTACCCTTTTTGTCTAATTAAAAGGAACATTTTAACTTTAACATCATAAAATTATATATAACAAAAACAGTTATCAAATAAGATTTAGAGTTGCAATATCCAGGCCATTTGTATTTGGCAAATTTACAGAGAACACAATCTATCTTTTCTTTGTTGAGTCTAAAATTTTATACCTAGTTTATCATTTTATCATTACTAAGGAAAATATTAAGTCTACTATTTAGTTTTTAATGACATCAAACATCCTAAAAAGCATGTAACATTACCTAGCAACTGGGACATCTGGCTGCCTGGACAGTCACTCAAAGTTTTTTTGTAACATTGGAGCATCCAACTTTGATCTACTGGTCTAGTAAATCTGACAGACATTTTCGAGAAGCAGAGAATTTTGAAGACTGTTCTACCTCGTCTTGGCAAAGTTTAGCAATTGCCTTTTGTTGCATCCTGCTAGTCCAGTTTGGACAGTATATTGTCAGCAATTGAGGCAAAAGCAATTTTTGTCTTCAAATGTCTAGCTTTTGCCATAAATAAAATCAAACTCTGTATGGAGTTTCTTTGATGCCTATCATCTTTGGTGTAATTTGGTACTTCCCGTAGCAGGCATGTCTCTCTGTCATGAAAAGCTTTAAGTTATTAAACATATTAAATGCAATATTCTATATACCTTTGAAGTGTTTGAAGAACATATATCAATCTAAATGTATCTACTTAACCTAGAAAGCATACCTAATATGACTATGTTTGAATATTATAGAAGACTAACTATTAACCTCTATTATTTAATTATGCATTATATTTTTAATTGAGTTGTAAAAGTGCAATACCCCAGTCAAGAGTAGAAGCATGCATACTGTATAGCAAATATAGCTTTAAATTTTCATCATTAAACAAAAATCCTTACCAATATTAAATATTTTGAGAATAATTATTGTTTTTAGATTAAAGTAGATTCAATAATCTACAGATTTATCCTGTCTTTACTGTACAACATCCCCCTTTCTTCCTCTGTAAAGAGATCTTTGAATTTAACTTTTTTGTTTAGATTGGCAAATAACAATGTTGGCTGGCTCATCACTGCTTGGTTTCCTGAGAGCTTACCCTTATGTTGGAGGGAATGGCAGGAGGCAAGTTTATTTCCCCAGCTCTGGGAAGTTGTTGAATCCATGCTGTCATGAAGAAGCATGTCATCTACTACTCATAAACCATATTTATATGTAGTAGCAGGGTCTCTTAAAAGAGCCACACTCACAGATTCAACACAGTGCCCAGCAAAATTCTTCAAAGACTTTGAAAGAATGGTACTCAACTTCATATGGAAAAGCAAAAAACCAAGGATAGCAAAACCATTCCTGTACAATAAAAGAACTTCTGGAGGCATCACAATCCCTGAGTTCAAACTCTACTACAGAGCTACAGTACTGAAAACAGCCTGGTATTTGATGGGGAAAACTATCAACCAATCACATCTAGTGAGGGTGTGGCCACCTGGACCCCCAGGTGGAAAAATGGAGAGAACACAGGTGCAAGCTCTGTCCATGCGATGTCCACCACATGGATAGGACGTCAGACCTCCCACCCTTGTAGCGTGAGTCTCCCTTCTTTTCAATCATTAAAAATACCCATTCTTCTTGAGCTGGCTTGGTTATTTATTTTGCCAACCTAATTCATCAACATCTGGCACCAAACGTGGCTTTTAGAGCCTCTTGTGGCCTGGCTAGCAGCCACTGCCACATTGCATTCATTTGGACTTATAGACTGTCCCAGCTCCTGCTCAGCTCTTGCCCGGCTGTGCCCCGAGCCCTCACTGTTCAGCGCTCAGTGCAGCCTAGCCCATAGCTTTTCCTGGCACCACTCCACCCTACCTGGCCCGGGCGCTGTCCCTCAGCCAACGCCACAGCTCCTCAGGACCCTGACAGATAGGTTGGTATTTGTGACTTATTGTTTTTAGACAATTATAATTGTATAGATTTTTGTATATTGATACAAAGTTAAATTATATTAAATATTGTATGCATGTATGCTTCTACCTCTGTTTAAAACACTGTTTATGTATTGATATATATATAATATTTACCATACCACAATGTATATTACATTAAGATACTTATACATTGTTTACATTTGAAGGTCATTGTCCTCATTTATTGCACAGTTGTTTATTGTCTTAGTCTTTAAGTTGAATAGGTATTAAAAATTATAGATCAATAGTCATCTGTGTTTGTTATATTTATAATTAGACTAATCAGGTTCTTTAGATACATAGAGATTATATTCAGTATAGATAGATAATCTTCAACCTCTTCAAGGAGCTGTAGAATATGGCCTTTAATCTAACTTAGAGTTTCGTGATAGTGAGACACAATCACTCCTGGCAACACCAATTTATTCCAAAAAAAATGTTGAGCACCAAAGACACTCCACCTGGAGCCTATCTTCTTGGCAGAACTGGCCTTTGGGCAAAGAAATGCCCATACCTCAACCACTGACAAAGATACAGAGTATCCATAAATGGATAAAACAGGACTGTCATATCCTACCAAGACAGGGTAAGATAGTTTTAAAAAGTTTCTTGCCTTTAAAAATGATATGTCAGTTATTTTAGGCCTTAGCCAAAATTGGTTGCTTCAGCATCACAAATGAGACTTTGGGTGATTAAAAAGGTAGTCAGTTGTCTTTGTCATTTGCTGCACATTTTGGAAATTTCTCAATTACACTTCCTGTCCACTCAAGTAATATTATTTCCCTTCTCAAATCTTTGATGGAGTTAAAGATTAGATAATTGTAGTTACCTTCCTCACAATTTAGTCAAGCTTAATTTCAATACAATAGTTAGACTCCTTAAAATAAAATGTTAGTAAAACTTTTGTTATGCGTTCCTTACTTAATATTGTTTATTGTTTGTAATTTTATATTTGGTATCTGTTCCTATTATATATAGATGTGTTGGGTTTGGATTGATTTTGTTTAGACAAAAGCGGGAGATGATGGGGAAAACTAACAACCAATCACATCTAGTGAGGGTGTGGCCACCTGGACCCCCGGATAGAAAAACGGAGAGAACACAAGTGCGCACTTTCTCCATGCGGTGTCTGCCAGACAGATAGGACTTCGGACCTCCCACCCTTGTAGCATGAGTCCCCCCTCTTTTCAATCATTAAAAATACCTGTTCTTCTTGATCTGGCTTGATTATTTATTATACCGACCTAATTCATCAACAGGTATTGGAAGTAGAACAGACAGGAGGACCAATAGAACCAAATAGAAGACCCAGATATTAATCCACACTCCTTCAAACACCTGATTTTTGACAAAGAAGCAAAAAATATCAAGTGGAAAAAAGAAAGTATATTTAACAAGTGGTTCAGGCACAACTGGATATCAATATGTAGAAGAAAGAAAATAGACCCATATCTATCACCATGCACAAAACTCAAGCCCAAATTGATTAAAGACCTCAACATAAAGCCAGCCACACTGAACCTTATAGAAAAGAGAATTGAAAATACACTTGAACACAATGGCACTGGAGACCACTTCCTCAATATAACCCCAGCAGCAGAAACACTGAGATAAACAATTAATAAATGGAACCCCCTGAAACTGAAATGTTTCTGTAAAGCAAAGGACTCAGTCAACAAGTCAACATGACAGTCTACAGAATGGGAAAATATCTTCACAAACCCCACATCACACAGAGGTCTGATCTCCAAAATATACAAAGAACTCAAGAAATTGGTCACCAAAAAAACTCATAATCCAATAAAAAATGGAGTACAGACTTAAACAGAAAACTCTCAACAGAGGGATCTAAAATGACAGAAAGACACTGAAGGAAATGTTCAACATCCTCAGTCATCAGAGAAATGCAAATCAAAACAACTCTGAGAGTCCATCTTATACATGTAAGAATGGTTAAGATCAAAACCAATGATGACAACTTATGTTGAAGAGGTTGTGGGGAAAAGGGAACACTTCTGCATTGCTAGTGGGAATGCAAGCTGGTACAACCCTTCTAAATGTCAGTGTGGAGATTTCTCAGAATATTAGGGAACAATCTTTCTCAAGATCCAGTAATACCACTGCGGGGTATATATCCAAAGGATGCTCAATTGTGCCACAAGGGCATGTGCTCAACTATGTTCATAGCAGCTTTGTTTGTCATAGCCAGAACCCGGAAACAACCTAAATGCCCCTTGACCAAAGAATGGATAAGGAAAATGTGCTACATTTTCACAATGGACTACTACACAGCAGAAAAAAATGACATTTTGAATTTTGCAGGAAAATAAATGGAGCTAGAAAACATTGAGTGAGGTAACCCAGATACAGAAAGACAATTATCACATGTACTCTCTCATAGGTGGTTTTTAAACATAAAGCAGAGAAAACCAGCTTATAAACCACAATTCCAGAGAATTTAGACAACAGTGAGGATACTAAGAAAGACTTACATAGATCTAATATACATGGGATGTAGAAAGTAGAAAAAGACAAGATCTCCTGAGTAAATTGGGAGTATGGGAACCTTGGGGGAAGGTTGAAGTGGGGAGGGGAGAGGCAGGAAGGGAAGCAGAGAAAAATGTAGAGCTCAATAAAAATAAATTTAAAAAAAGAGCCACACCCAGGTTTGCTGCTAACACAGAGCCAGGAAGCTTCCTTTTAAAAGAGTTGTGCCTGTTTACCACTAACAGAGTCTATCAGAGGAAAGGCGGTTATCAAAAAGTCTCATTTGACTCTGATTTTGTGTATTTGAAATCTTTTTTTTTTTCAGTTTTCTCAGGATTTATGTGGCTCTATGTTTCCTAATAATGGGAACTATATGTAGGTGGACTTTTCTGTATCACCAGCCTGTTCCCAAATAAACATATAGAGACTTATTTTTAATTATAAATGCTTAGTTGGCACCTTGGCTCACTTTCGTAAGCTGTTATAACTTAAATCAACCCATTTAATTATTCTATGTGTTGACTCAAGGAGCATTTACCTCATGTATGTGCTTCCCATCCTACACTCATGGCTCTCCCCATACTCCACCCTTTATATTTTCAGCATCTTCCTAGTCTGGTTCTTTTTCTTAGTCTCTTTCTCCCCAGCTATAGGTCAGTCAACTCTTTACTAACTGTTACAGCAGGGGTGGTCCTGCTTTTTGTCCCAACCGCCCAGCTAGCTTACACCCCCGAAATAACCACACAGAAATTGTATTAATTAAATTACTGCCTGGCCCATTATCTCTAGTCTCTTATTGGCTAACTCTCACATCTTTATTCAACCCATTTCTAATAATCAGTATAGCACCATGAGGTCATGGCTTACCGGGAAAGATTCAGCATGTCTGACCTGGCAGCTCCATAGTGGCTCTCCCGGCCTGCCTTCTTTCTCCCAGAATTCAGTTCTCTTTTCCCCACCTATCTAAGTTCTGCCCTACCAAAAGGCCAAGACAGTTTCTTTATTCAACCAATGAAAGCAACACAAATACAGAAGGACCTCCTACATCAACTAACCAATGAAAATAATACATATTTGCAGTGTACAAAGACTATTCCACAGAAGGAGGGGGATGATTACTTTAAACAGTTGGTTTTTAATTCTAAATTATACAATTTATGTTTGAATAAAAACATGTTCAAGCCATACATATTGGAAAGATACCTAAACTGACTCAAATTTGTCTGTATTGGGCACACACACAAGGAGTACCTTACCTTATTTATACTGAAGTTCTTTAATCTAGCAATAGTTTGAATGTTACTTTTGTATCATATGGACCAGGACAGCAGCTTCTTAGATACTTCATCCGAGATTTAATCTTCATTTCCTTTAAAAATTCTGTACATCCTAGAATTGTCTTTCTGCTATTTTCTTGGACCATCCTATCTCATCAAATATCAACATGTGATATTCCATAGGTGATATTCCTCTGGGTTCTATCACTGTATGTTGTAAGGAGGCCACTTGTTTGTTGCAACCACCCAGACCTGAAATAACCTTACAGAAACTGTATCAATTAAACCCTGCTTTCACATTAGCTCTAGCTTCTTGGCTAACTCTTACATCTTAATTTAACCCATCTCCGTTAATTTGTGCATAATCACGAAGTTGTGCCTACCAGCATAGAGTTTCAGCATGTCTGTCTCTGGCAGCAGCTCCATAGCTTCTCTCTCTGACTCCACCTCCTTTCTCCCACCATTCAGCTTAGTTTCCCCTGCCTAACTAAGTTTTACCATGCTATAGGTCCAAAGCAGTTTCCTTATTAACCAGAGGAATTCACAGCATACAGAGGGAAATCCCACATCACCTCCCCTTTTCTGTTTAAATAAAAAGGAAGGTTTTAACTTTTACATAGTAAAATTAGATAAAACAGTTATCAAGTAAGAATTACAGTTACAATATTTATATGTATTTTATCATAACTAAGGAAAACTATATTATTATTATTATCTATTCTTCAACTCCATCAAAGACTCCAGAAGGATACAATATTACTTAAGCAAACAGGAAGTACATTTTAAGTAATTTCCAACACTCTAAAAATGACAGAGACATCTTGCTTTCTGGATAGTCACCCAAAGTTCTTCTGTACCATTGGGGCATCCATCTATGAAGCAGGAAATTTCGAAGACAGTTCCGCCTAAATTGGCAGTTTGGCAGTTACTTTATTCTGTGTCCTGCAGAATGTCTGGCAGACTCTTTCATGAAGCAGGAACCCCAAAGAATCATCTCTCCTTTAGGCAAGTTCAGCAGTCATGACTCTGTGGAGCCTGCATGTCCAGTTCATCAAGCAGTCTAGGCAAGAGCAGTTTCTTGCCCAAATGGCTAACCAACTCCATAAGGAGCCTGTTTGATGCCCATCTTCCTCTTGCTTGAAGTAATTGGTGCTGACAGGAGCAGATATGTCTCACTATCATGAAAAGTCTTAAGTTCTTAAACATTTTAAATGCCATATTCTGTAGTCTGTGAAAGGTTTGAAGAATGTCTATCCACCTGAAATACATCTCTCTACATTTAGAAAATGTAACTAACATGACTACAAGCTTGACTATTGTTGATGACTATCTATTAATCTGTTTCTTAATTATATATTACATTTTTAAATAAGCTGCACAAACACCTTAATCAAGAGCAGAAATATATATATATAATAAAATTGACCTAAAATATGTTCAATAAACCAAGATCCATACCAATGCAAATCTCTATAGAACATCCCCCTTTAAATGTAAACAAACATTTATAAACACTATTTGGTAATATGGGTATAGTTTTCTCTAAACTGCTTCCTGATGTTTATTGGGCAAAGTAACTTTGGGGTGTGTTTAAAGAGACCTTTTAAGGGGTCTTGGTTCATCATACCATATTAGTTTGGAAGCAATCCACAGGTTCTCATCCTCTGTGAAAATGAAAGAAGAACCTCTTTTCCAAAGCAACATATCCTTAGACTTAAATTCTGAAGTCAAGAATAATCCAGACTCTCTGTATGTATTTCATCTTTACATGGCTTGTTTTTACTCTGTTACTTTTTATATTTATTTTATTATCTTACTCCTTTAATCTATGACTGTCTGTGATCTTTTATATTTCATTTACTGTTTCTTTTCTCCTTTTCTTCTCTCTCCCAAGTCTACATAAATGTGACCCATTTAGAGGTCTTTTATGCCTGAATCAGTCCTATTATGTATCTGTAATTCTTTACTGTCCAGGAGTGCTTCTTAAAATTCTAAAGGCTTCTTAAAAACTTAAGCTGTGGCATTGCTAGGACAAATATAGCCTTGCCTGCTTGCTCTGCCCAGTCCAACATGAAGTCCATTCACTGGCTTTGCAAGTCATGCATATTGCTCCAGTTCTAGGTATAGAGCAGGTCTATGTCATGCCATTAAACAGGAAGTAGCATTCTGCTCACAAAACCCCATTTAAATGCCCCATCACTGGACCTCATCAGAATTCATGCTGGCAGCACAGCCCAGGAAGCTTCAGTTTAAAAACAACATGGCTTTTTTTTCTTGTATCAATGAATCAGGAAAACCTCTCTTAAAGTACCCATGCCTTTGTTTGCTTCTAGCAAACAGAGCCTACCCAAGAAAATGCTGCTACCAAACCATGCTTAACTTTGTTCTTTTGTGTCTAGGATTTTTTTTAAGCATTCTTAGGTTTTACATAGATTTAGTCGACCATGTTGGAGGGTCAGGAATCCCACATCAACTGTAACTATTCCCAGGGCAAAGCATCAGCACTCCCAGTCTTCCTTCTTTCATGGGAAATATCACAGGCTTGACCAATGATCATTCATCCCAAATGGATACTATTCTTTCTCCTTTCTGAGGGCTGTTCTTCTCTAGGAGAGTGTCCTTTATCTTATGATGAGGGTGGTATATGTTCAGAAACCCTCAGGCCTTTCCTTAGAGTCTATAGGCACATACTAATGATCTTCTATTTTATATTTTCTTTTTAAATATCCTGTGAAGAAGAATTTGATTAAACAGTGACTAATCAGGGTATTAGTCCCTTGCCAGGGAGAGTTGCTATCTTATCATCTCATGAACAGCCTGGCCTCAGTACCAAGAGCCATCATGTTAATGTGCCTACATACTGATGTGACCTATGAATAATACACATGTCTCAGATAATGGGAGGGGTTATGTAATTGAGTAGCTCTTACTGCATACTATAGAATATAAATATGTATTCCAAGAACCCAAAACAATGGACTATTTACTTCTCATTGTTCAAATAAAGAAGAAAATAAGTTTCATATTTTATTTCCAAGTAATTCTTTCATAGAGAAGAAAATATAGGAAAGAGTAGAAGAAAACAGAAAATTTTATAAAGGATGGAGTTAGTATAATAAGTGTGGATGTGGGTGCTAACAGATGCTTCTAAGATCCAGAATTTAGCTCAGGTATATTTCACAGTCCAAGGCTTCAATTTATGTGGAATATGCTCAATGAGTGTGGCCTCCTCTAAAAAACTATAATGAAGAGAAATCACATGTTGTAGGCTCTATTATTCTTATTTTTTTCCTTATATAGTCCCCTGCCACCAAAAGATCCACTGCTCTTCCATTTCCCTTCAGAAAACAACAAACTCCCAGGAATAACAACTGAACATGGCATAGTAAGTTTCAGTAAGACTAGGCACAGATTCTCATGTCAAGGCTGGACAAGGCAACCCAATAGGAGGAAAAGGATCCCAAGAGCAGGAAAAAGATTCAGAGTCACCCCAACTCCCACTGTTAGGAGTCCCACAAAACCCCAAACTAAACAATCAAAACACATTTTCATAGGACATATCACAGACCCAAAGAGACTCTGTGATTGATGCTTCAGTCTCTGAGCACCTATAAGCCCTCTTAGTTCATTCTGTGGATCATGTTATCCTGGCATTCTCAACCCCTCCAGCTCCTATAATTCTTCCTCCATGTCTTCTGGATCGTTCCCAAGATCCATCTAAGATTTGACTGTGGGTCTCTGTATCTGCTCTCATCAAGTGCTAGAGGAGGATGATTGGCCTAGGCATTTATGAGTATAGCAGAATATCATTAGTAATCTTTTCATTGATTTTTTTTTTGCCAGTTGGGTTTGGTTCTACCCTAGGATTATGGGTCATCCAGATTCTGGTTCCTGGTCATCCAGGAAGTGTTGAGCATGGAATCCCTCTCGTGGTGTGGGTGTCAAGTTATACAAGTCGTTGATTGACTACTCCCACAAGCCCTGAGCCACCATGCCCCAGCACACAAGCAAGACAGGTTGAGGTGGAAGGATTTTAGGCTGGGTTGTTGTCGCAGTCCCACAATTGAGTGCCTTACCTGGTTACAGAAGATGGCCCATTAGACTCTGTATCCTCATGACTAGGATTTCTCACTACAGTCACCCTCATAGATTCCAGGAAGTTTCCACTCTGCTAGGTTTCCACATTGTATCTAATGGTTCAATCACAGTAGTCTCTCCCTTATACTATTTCCCTCCATCTTGTTCTCCCCCACCTTATCCTTCCTGTTCTCACCTACCCCCAATTCACCCATATAATCTATTCTATTTCCCCTTCTCAGGGAGCTACATGTGTCTCCCCTAGAGACCTCCTAATTACCTAGGCTCTCTGGGTCTGTGGATGGGAGCATGATTATACTTACTTAACAGTTAATTACCCACTTTTAAATAACATATATTTTCTTTCTGAGTCTTATAGCATTTATCATTTAATACATTTCTCATTTATCTTTACATTTATTGTTTTAGAATAGTGCTTAATAAGTAAGTATCTGTTGAGTAAAATTGTCTCGACTTAAATTCTGGTGCTGTCACTTATTTAGTTTATCCAGTTTCTTTACCGGTATAAAAAAATGTATTTGTTTTGTATTCACAATGGCATAGTCATTGTTCCCATGACCTGATTAATGTCCATGATATGGTATTACTATATGACTGTATTTGGGACAAAGTGATATGCACTGTCTTCATCAGGTTACAGATATGAACCTTACATCTACTGCAGTACTATGCACAGACTTGGCTCTGGAAATCTGACCATGTTATGTTGATGACAGCTTATAAGAACTATAGGTTGTAACCATCACAGAGGAAACAATAAAGTAAATAATTTTTTGTATTGCAAGGTACTCAAATTACCAGTGTATTGTTTTAGTAGAAGAGTATAAATAGAGTCCAGGCCATGTCACCCAGAACACTTTAGGCTATATTAATCTAAGAAAACCACAAAGGCAAGAAGATAATTCTCTAACTTTCCCCACTCACATCCCCCAAAGAAGTTCAACATTTCATAATTAAAATGTGGTTTTCTTGACATCTATCTGAAAATAACATACTGATTTCAAAGACAGAGGAAAATGGAAAAGAATCTGAACAAGCCTCAAATTCACCACCACAAGGTCACAGGTTTTCATCCAACCATACTTCTACACAACACTAACAATAAAAATAAACAGGTCTCCATGTTTCTTTGGAACATCATTTCATCATAAAATATTATTTCTTACATGTAATGTCTTTCTCTTGTTGATCTTTTATTATAGTGCCTCAGCTACACTATGATGGCAATGGAAGTTACTTGTTTCCCCCACCAGCATCATAGAATGAGATCCTTCCAGGAACTAAAGCAAAACATAATGGGACGGTCACATCAGCTAAAAGCTTGTCTTCTTTAAAGAGCAGCATAAAACTCACCAATTGCTCAGTTATATTTATCACAGATGCTGGTCTACAACAGTACACTCTAAGTGCACGGTAAGCCAAATTTTAGTGGGATGACAAGCATCAACATTTCATTCTGGTCTTTGAAGAAGGATGCTTAAAAGAAATCCTAAACTAGCTCAGAATTGAGTATAATAGATGGGTTTTTTTGGGGGTAGACTCACAGATCACAAGGTCTTTTTTTCATGCACAAACGAATGTTTCCTAATAGATCCAATATTCACTTTGTCTAGTTTTTAAGTTATAAATTCTCAATATATTAAGCTAAAAACTTGATAACTACCATATGTTTTAACCACAAAATCCTGGTCAAAATCACAGTTCTAGTTTATAATAATTAGGAATGATAAAATTAAAAATTGTTGTGAAAATGAGTATTTGGGCCTGGGGAGATATTTCAGTTGTTAAGAACACATTCTGTACTTTCATAATGTTCAAATTCAGTTTCCAGCATCCATGTCAGATAGTTCACAATCGCTTTTAACTCCAGGGTAATACAACACCACTGATTGCAGGGGGCATGTGTACTCACATGCATACACAGAGAGACAAATATGCATATAATTAAAATAATAAAAATTTTAAATAGGCCAAAATTATTTTGTAGAAAATCTTAATTTTTTCCTTGGTGAATCAAGGCCATAGCAATGCTATATAAGGAGATAAATGTTAGTCAGGTGGACTGTTGTCAGAATAGAAATGAATGACCTACTACCTAATCTGTAGTGATATAAGATTAGACATACTTCAGAAACTGTAGTACAATTTAAAATGTTTTAAATAAACATAGTGTTCTTAAATATTTAGCTTCTTTTATTTGTTCATAATACCCTATGAACAAATGGTCAATATACATACCCATTCAAGCCTAATCCAGGCATTATTTTAAAAGATTTATTTTATTTCTTATTACAGATTGGATTTGCAAAAACATTTTTATTTGGATTTTGAGATTAACAAAATAGTTATAACATTTATCCTTCCCATCCCTCTTTTCAAACTCTCCCATATACCCACCTCATCTCATTCAAATTCATGGCCTCTATTTTATTATTATTTTTTTTTAATTTTTATTCTCTGTGCAATATTTTCCAATCACAGTCTCCCCTCAGTTGGCAGAGTTGCTTGCCTGTTTCCCGGGTACTCAGACCAGAATAATCATACAAAAACTTTATTATTTACAATACTGTTTGGCCAATAGTTTAAGCATATTTCTGGCTAATTATATCTTAAATTAACTCATCTCCATTAATCTGTGCATCACCATGAGGTCGTGGCCTACCGGCACTTCGGCAGGCTCCAATAGAGGCATCTGTCTCTTGTGAGCTGCTACATGGATTCTCTCTGACTCTGCCTACTCTTTCTATATAACTTTTCCAGCCTGGCTATATTCTGTTAAGCCATTGACGTAAAGCAACTTCTTTATTCAGTAACCAATAAAAGCAACACATATACAGATGGACTTCCCACACCACCCTTCCCTCCCGTTTCCTACCCCTTGCCACTGCTCTTCTTCCTCAGATCCACTACTCATCCATTACCTTCAGAGAAGAATAGGCCATACAGTGTTATCAATCCAACACAGCACAATAAGAAGCTGTAAGACTAATCATAAACTCTCATATCAAGGCTGGATGAGGCAACCCAATAAGAGGGAAAAGTTTCCAGGAATAGGCAAAAAAGTCAGAGTTTTCATTTTTAAGAATTCAACAAAATCCCTTGCTAAACAACCACAGCATGTATGCAGAGAACCTATCACAGACCAGTGTAGACTCTTGATTGGTGCTTCAGTCTCTGTAAGCCTCTACCAGCCCTGCTCAATTGATTCTGTGGATCATGTTCTCCTGGTGTCCTTGATCCCTCCTACAACCCTTCCTCCATTTTTTTTGGCAGGTTCCTCAATCTCTGCCTCATGTTTGGCTGTGGGTCTCTATATCTGCTCCCATCAGCTGCTGAAGGAAGCCTCTCTGAAGACAATTTGTCTTGGCACACCTCTATGATCATAGCAGACTTTTCATTGACATTTTTTGTCAGTTGTGTTTGGTTCCATCCTAGGTCTCTGAGTCAGTCTGATATTTCATGTTAAAATACACAAAAAACTCAAAAATCAAAGTATCATAAAACAACCATTTCAAAAAATGGGCCTGAGAACTAAATAAAGTTATCAAAAGAAGAAAAAATATCTCTAATAAATATCTTTCAGAAGTATTCAGTTCTGAAAACATCCATATAAGTGCCATTAAATGATTCAACAAGTTATATTTAGAAATTTATATTTATATACAAATACATATATGTATATAATAACAATGAAAAAAGAGGTCTTGAATCTGAATAGAGCAGGGAGGGGAATATGGGAAGGTTTGGAGGGGTAAAGGAAGTGGAGACATTTTGTGATTAAATTACAATCTCCTGAATACTAGAAGGGATGCAGGGAAAAAGGAACCCTCATTTACTGCTGGTGGGACTGCAAATTGATGCAACTACTATGGAAATCAGCATGGAGAATTCCCAAAAATCTAAAAATAAATCTGTCATAAAACAGATTTTCAATGTGGTTGAGAGCCACTGGCAGTCCTGAGCAAGTGAAGTAAGAGCAGGTTCCATGTTTACTGTTGATGGAGAAGCTTCAAAGTCCATCTCGCTTTCACTAAATATAAACAACCTTCCTCTGGACTATAGCAACAAATTTGTTGTGTATTTTTCAGTCCATTGAAATATAAAAGTGAAATAAAAAAGTCACAATTAAGGATACAAGAAAGAGAGAAAGAAAGAAAGAAAGAAAGAAAGAAAGAAAGAAAGAAAGAAAGAAAGAAAGAAAGAAAGATTCTTTGTAATGTTCCTAAACAATTTCACAGCCTCAGTATCAGTTTTCAAAAATGACCTCTTTGAAATGTATTCATCAATGGAGACAGTACCTTACCTTCTATATATGTAGGGTGGTTGGAGCCTAATTTCTTGAGCACCTGTTAGTAAGCATATTTGGCCAAATTACAAAGAGAACTGTTTACAAATTCACAAGCATTTTCATATGCTGTACACATTATACCAATCGCTTTCAACCCTAACACTCATCAGCACTGTCCCAAAGGCTCATCGGACCCTAAAACCCACACCCACCTTCTGCGTCTGCAGAGCTGAGCTCAGCCCCCCTTTCCCACAACAGACAAAAGAACGTTCTCCCGCTTATTTAGCTTTGTCCTTTACAATTTATATTTTCCCTTATGAAAGAAAGACAAACTTTCAAATGTAACAAAAGCATATTATCTAAACTCACGTGTGGGAATTGTGTGTAGTAAACAGCTGGAGCCTACCTAGACTATTCACCTAACCCCGCCAGGCTTCTTTCAGTGAGAGCTTATTTAAGCAGATTACCTTCAATTTGCCTTCTCAAAGGTCAGAGGCTTGGCTGGATCTCAGTATGGATTCTTCCAGGGAGGGTCAGAAGCAGCTTTCCAGTGTGGAGAATGCAAAATACAAGGGAAGTCTCGATCACAGGCCACAAGTGTCAGCTTTCATCCAACACATCCCATGTGAATGAAATACCACAAAAAGGCAAGTTCAAACTACGTCTGCCAGGACAAAAAGCAGAATCCTCACTAGCTAGGAAATAACTAATCTTCACATAAGGCTCGCATCTTCAAATGTAAGCATTATTATGCAGAACTATATTTCTAAGCAAGGGCCTTTTACAGCTACCCTTCCTTTGTATGTTAGCAATAATTTACTGAAATTTAATGAATAAAAGAACATCAAGAGAAAATTGGACTGTGTGTGCTGATAACAAAAGGCTATTGTACCTTTTATACTTTTTTATTCTATACAAGACCATTCATTTACTAAAGCTACAGAATAGCCCTTGTTCTAGGAATTCAGTGTAGACAAGTTGTAAATGTATATAAATGTAATGATCTACAAAAGAACATAGAGTTGCAGCATCTCTTCCAAGAGTAACCATTGCTGTTAAAAGCTACAAGAGTAAAAGAGATAATAATTTTGTTAAAAGCTTAACATCCTCAAGATAGAAAACATCAAAGGTGAATAGGGAAACACAAGAAAATAGTCTAGAAAATTAATGTTCAACAATTTGATATAAAAACAAAGATGATATAATTGATAGGATTCAGACAAAAGGGTGGGAACATGGCTAAATCTTTCAGGAGGAGCTGGAGACAAACTTGTAAAATGATAAATTCCCTCCCTCCTGCTCTTTTTTCCTGATCCATTTCTCTCCTTCTTCTGGGTATGGGAATGACGCAAGCCTGGCCCTACTGCCTTGCCACTTGCCCTTTCCTGAGCTTCATTTGGGGGGGGTTGTTTTGAGTCAGGGTTTCTCTGTGTAGCTTTGCAGCCTGTCCTTAAACTTTCTCTGTCGACCAGGATCTCAAACTAATAGAGATCTACCTACCTCTGCCTCCCTGAGTGCTGGAATTAAAGACATGAGCTACCATTGCCAGGCTCTTTTTCAGTTTCTAATTGGCTGACTTCACAAAGAAAAGGCATGTTCAATGTTGTTTGATTTAAAAGACACATATCTTATACACTTTATTTTTCAACAACCAGTTCATTGCTGACTTTACTTGTTTGTCGATAAATGTCTTATATAAACTGCTTCTATGATTGATCTTACATGTTTTAATCAATCAAAAAAAAGACCCAAAATGATTACCAGGAATTTTCTCCAGAACTAGTACAGATTTAAGAAGAACATTGGGAGTAGGGTATGAGTGTTAAACATAAACCTTTAATATCATATCAATATTTAATATGCTGAAAATTGCTAATAATGGATCTAAATATCTCATGTTTTATCTACCTGTAAAGCTAACAGCTATGTGTAAGGAGAAAGGAGTTTTCCTAGTACTGCAATAATTTCATAGAGATCTGAAGAGAGAAGTACAAACTAAGGTGGGACTTTGGCCATGCTGGGTACAACATGTAAGACAATGGTAAACGGTGCAGTATTCACAGCTGGGTTTGAGATGATAACTGTCCATTCTTCTGAAAAGATGCAAGAGATGTAAAATGAAAGATTACACATCTGCTACTCCATGTATTCCTATTTAATCAAAATTTATGGCTAGGAAATATGTTTCAGGGGAGTTTTTTATTTTTACAAGAAAAGGTATGGAAGGTATATATGCTAGCAAAACCATTTATTCATTATCTTGTTAGAAAACTTAAAGCAAACATCTGTAAATATATACATAAAATTACCCAAGCAGTGATTTGTTAACACATGCAAAACAGCACATGGAAGACTTTTAAACAATAATTCGTTGCACCACAATTGGCTGTCAGTGAATACAATAATCTCTTTGAGTAGAACAATACACTTATTAAAATGTATAATTTGCTGTTTCATTATACCTTTCTTTCCACCTTGTATTTTCAATGCTAATCATTCATAGTTTGCTGCTGTTGTTTTAACATCTTTAAAATTCATTGCAAGTTATACCAAGATTATAAACACCTGCATATTTTTGCATACATATGTATAGAAAAATCAATATTGCCATCTCAAGTGTTTGAAAAAATATTATAACTATCTAGGCAGTTCTGTCGATCCATTATCACCTTGATTTCCCTTTATGGTATTTTTATGATTTTATAATATAGAAAAAATATGTAGCCCCATTTATTTAACCTTATTTTTGAAAGAGTGCTAACCAAGTCAATTAAAGTTTCCTCTGCAGATGGATCTTCTAAAGTGTGAAACAGTCTTTATCCAGATGCTCAAGTGAGCAGATGAATATTTAACATAATTTAACAGGTCCTTTCACAGAATCCTTCCTACGCAGTAATTCACAGGCAAAAGAAGAAGGGGAAAAAAAGCAAAAAAGAAAAAGAGAGTCTCCTTGGAGACAATACTGAGTAGAGCAACCAGCATCTTTTATTTGGTTATTATTCAAACATTTTAGAAAATCGCCAGTAACTCTGTATAGTTTCCTTTATGAGAACAAAACAATCAGCCCACAAGTATTACAAATTTTTGACAGCCTAACTGAGGGGGTATTAATTAATTTATTCATTCATTCATTTACTAATATTAGCCTAAGAATGTGAAAGCAAAGAGTGGGCAGGATCGGTAGACAGTTCTGTGAGTTCTGTGGAAAACTATAATATTCTAAAGTTCTCATTCTGTAGGTGACTGATAGTCTTTAAGGAAATTAGCCACAGGCCAAACCATAGTGTTTCTTACCTGTTTTAAGAGAAGTAAAACTAGCACCTTATATCGCAAGGCTTCATTTCTTATCTCCGTATTTTTTGTTACCAACATGACCTGGGGTCAACCACTTAACATGTTAGTTTTTCATCTGTAACACAAGCATATTTTCTCCTTCTTTGGGTAATTTGTGGCCTTGTCAGCCTCATTAGTATGACTTCAATATGAATTGAGAAATTGAGGGAGGAATGTCTATACATAATTCTATGGTTGCCACTCAAACTTTGTAGCTTCCTGGAAGTCAAGCAGAACATTGATTCTATTCAGACTAGTTAGGAATAAGCTTGAGTATCAGGGATATATTTACAAATATCTTGAATGAAGAATGGTAAATGTCAAAGCTTGATTTCATGCTTCCTGAGATTAATTAAAAGTATTTCTGCACCTCTAGATTCTAGTTAAATTGGCCATACACTATTTCTATAAGCTTTTACAAACTAATCAAAATCTAAATTACTTGCCTAATTATTTTTGTCCAGAAAAAGTAAGCGACATATCCATCATTTATATACAGCTGTCTTTTCAACCCTAAAGACACTACTGCAATGACATAGTTTCATCAGTAAGAGAGTATTCACAAGTTCAGAAAAGATCACATAATGTCACCAAATACAACTCTACTAAATTGTAATAATGTAGCGCCCTCTGTAATAATGTAGACTTCATTACAGCAAACAAAAGTGCTAAACAATGGGAAATAGCCTGGCCAGAATGAGTTGGAACCTATGTCAGGAGAAAGGGAAAGAGATCATGCTAATAACACTTACCTAAAACTGGTAGAGAGTTATTATGCTGGGAGGCTTTTATACTGTTCTCAGAGTTTACTCCAGAGAATGTGTTGACCTTTCTTTTAGGTTTTCATAGTCCTTTTCCAGATATCCACTTTAAACAACCCCCAAAGATCCCAGATTTCAACAATATGGCTACAGCTTTTACCACTGGTTTCCCCATACCTGAAGCACTGTTTAAGGCATAAAAAAATACAAGAATACATATTTATTGAAAAAAAATGGAATGATCCCCCAAGCCATTCTCAGAGAACTATGTGTCAGGCAGAGGAGCATAGCCAAAAAGCTGATAGGCCAATATAGTATGCTGCATTGGAGATGCAATTCTTTGTTGTACTTTTAGAGAAGACAAACCCGGAAATAGCCAAAAGAAATTTGTTACATCATAGCGATCATCCTTGTTTCCAAGGTTCTTAAACCTAACTATGTAGAAGAGATATACAGCATAATATAATCTTTACTATATTGTGTCTTTTCCTTGATAATGTATAAATTGACATATGTACAAACATATTTTCGATTTCGTCGAGCAGTTCCTACTTGTCTTTATTTGGAAGTTAGGTGACTGGGAGGCCTGGGGAAACCTAACTCACATTAAAAGATAGGACCATCTATGCTTAGCAGGTATTGTAATGAACACATAATTTTTGTAGCACATGTAAAACTACTTGTTATATTAAAAATCAATTACTGTTATCCAAACAATAAGAAATGCTATCAACATTGAAACCATTTTCACTGGCTGAAAATCTAAAATGACTATGTTGTACATTTCTGAGAAACCCAGCTAACCACTTGAGCCTATACTGTCTTGTTTGGTCATAACCAAATGACCAAGGCTGAACAATAACAAGTGTAAAAGTCACTAAAGAAAACATTCTGCCTCATCATTTTAATTTAGCTCTATCCTTTTAAAATACTTAGTTAGCAAAGTGTTTTCTTCAACAGACCCTGGCAGCAAGCCCAACTTTTAGTTAAGTTAATGGACTTTTACAGGATAAAATAGAGAATTGGGGAATTTGATGGTGCTTCATGGGCCTGAGAGTAGTAAAAGCTATGTATGAGAGGGTAAGATTGCTATTTCATTTCAATTATACAGCAATTGGGCTTCCCCTTTGGGAATATTTCCATGTATGTGTTTAGAAATAGTCATTTTAATAAAGAGGACAGACTGTTATTTGAAGCCTAGATTTTCTTGAAATCTTATTAATTTATATTGTGAATGCCTACTGTGTACCAACTCACATATGAGGCTGGAGTCACATAATTGAAAACAAACACAAGGTCTGGTGAAGAACAAGAAAAATCAATAAAGAGAATGGGATGCATTGCTCGGCAGATTGGAAGTGAGGTACACCCAAGGACAATGAGTAGAAGTGGGGGACCAAAGGAATTCCTGTCAGGACAAGCTGATGTAGTGGGTAAATCAGAAAGACACAGTCCATAAGATTCAGGCAAAAGGGGAAAGACTCTTAGTCCCCAGGCAGCATGTCTAAAATGCGGGCAGGGAGTTCAGCCTCAGCCAGGCTAGAAAAGAATGAGGATACTGATGACTCCTCCAGACACGTGAGAGAAGACACCAATCCATGACAAACATGCCAAGCTAGAAAGACACACCAACCGAACGCAAAGCTTCCTTTAAGACTAGTGACTCCAAAACCAAACACTTCTTTTAGCTTTCTAACGTTTGTACTCTAGAATGAATTTAAAACAAGTAGTTAATGTGGCACATATGAATTCTGACTCAGATTGGTGGTTTCCTCTCAGAGGTTGAAGGCCTAGACTTATCACTGAGAACACTGTATATTTATGACATTTATGACTCAAATGATTTGAGTTAGAGCTAATCTGAAAGCTTCCTTGCTGTAGCCTAGCCTCCATGATACCAGAAAATACTATTCACATTGCCAAGGAAGAAGGCAATTAATAGTTCTAAACTACTGCAATGCCTATGTAGCACCATAACACAGTGACAAAACATACAGAAAGGTACAATAACTGCCATCATGTATTGGTGTTAATCAGCAGCTGTCCGGTTGAAGCTATAGCCCATGTAATAGGAGGGAAATCATGTCTGGTATGAGATACCTCGCCAACTTCCTTGATGTAGTGAACTCACAGATCCTAAAAAAGATCTACTATCACTACTTTACTATCCTAGCCTAGTTCCTTACTACAATCTAAGTTTAATACCCACAGATAGGAGTGGCTACCATTCCTCACCAAAGAAGGTTTTCTTAAACAACAAATGGAAACCATAACAGAAAACCCCAACTGGACACAATGCAGAGATTAGAGAACTGTATGTAATCCAGCCCCAGTGGCTTCATGGACAGCACAGCTTCTGCAACTATGGTTCAGGAACCTTCAAGGAAGAGGTAGAAGCTTGTAAGAGCCAGTATACCACAAAGTTTGCTGTAAAACAGTCTCTTCTAGAAATGACTGCATTAAGAAGAACGGAGAGACAGCAACATCAATAGAATGTTAACATAGAAGTGGGGGTTTTATGGGGTCCCACCCCTAGACAAAGAACTTCAGGTGACTAATAATTGTTAGGAGGAGAATTGTTCTTCCTAAGGGATAAGCCCCTTACTGGTTATCCAGTACAAAAGGGTCAAATGAAACTATATATCTATATCTATATCTATCTATCTATCTATCTATAAACAAATACAGACCCAGCAGGTTGTATTATATATTTTTTCATGTTCGTGTAAACACAGACACACACACATGTCCAAGAATAATCAAAGAAAAAGAGGCTATCAGTTTAAGAGTAAGGATATTAAAATGACTGGAGGAAGGTAATGGAAAAAAGTGATATAATTCTATTTTAATTAGAAATGTATAAATAATTTAAAATAAAAAAACACAAATTAAATTTGTTTACTCCCTCATCTTAAACAGAAAATTTAAAGCTGAATTAGAGTGTAAATAGGACTAGCTATCTTATTTATGGGTACTATAAAAGTCAATATATTATAGGTTCTTTAACAAAAATGATGAAACTTCATTTTCTTCAATATCTCAATTCTACTCATCTTTGAAATCGAGCAATACTTACTAGAGAGACATTTGTCTTCTAAGCTAATAAAAGGAAAATTATGGTCAATATTTAGTTCTAAATTTTTCGAAAAATTTCAAGACTTTAGGCAACTGAGATACAACAGTGTATGTCAGTAGTGGCCAAAACACTACTAGTCAATTCTGCACCATGTTAGAGTCTATCTCCTCAGTGTGTGATGATATCACAGCCTTAGCTTCATCTTATCTAATTAGTGATTTTTTTCTCTTCTTAAGTTGTTTCATTTTTTCCTACTAGAGCCAAAGTTCTAAATATGTTAAAGTGAAAAATTAAAAGCCCAAGTTACAGGAGAGTCCTCACTGGGTTTGTCCAGTCAAGGATCAATAGTAAGGACACAGAGCAGCAGAAGGACAGGAGAAGATGACAGACTCAGACAACTGAGGGGACTTTTTTTCTATATTCATCTTTCTTTCATGACAGATCATTGTGAACAAATAAATGACTAATATCACATTTTAAGAATGAATTCAAAGTGTGGGGATTATCTTGTCTGAAATATATTGTCTTGAGAAACAAAAGTCATATGGAATTATCTCAGTCATCACCTGTAACAAGTTTATGTATACTGGAGATGTTATGACTGCACAGAAGTCAAAGACTTACTGGTTATCATGATTATTTTAATCATTGTTTTAAACTGATTTACTTTTTCTTCTCTAAGGGGCCATACATATATGTATATGCATGTTAGTGTGTATATATATACACATACATATATATTTTTAAGCAACAGAGTTTTTAACCAACAGGCCAGTGTTGAACTGAAATAAGCTGAGAGTAGTCCATTGGTTTTCTGAACTCTGTCCTTTAAAGAATGTCCCTCAGGGCTCTGTGATTAAAAAAAGTTGCAGCTCTTGTAAAGGACAAGGATTCTGTTCCCAGCATCTACATGGTGCCTCACAACTGTTACACTAGCTCCCAGGGATATATTCTCTATTTTGGCCTGTGTGGGCACCAGGCATGCATGAGGTAACCTTCATACATGAATGCAAACATGTGTACACATAAATAATTTTCAAATACCTCTCTAACTGTAATTATTTCGTGCACTAGCCCTCATCTTGTCTACATGACCTTGGCTTCCTTTGCCTAGGACTTTCCCATTTCTCTGCCTCCCTGAACCCTCATAGACACCATTGTGCTTTCTGCTTCTCTAAGTTCAACCATTTTAGCGCCCACATACAAATGGGATTGCTGTCCACTCCAATCTGCATAAGAAAATAGATCCAAAGTCACACAGCCCTCAGAAGTAGTCAGCAGTTCCCACAGGTGATGCTGAGTTGTCACCAATAAAGTAGAAAGGTAAAGATTTTTTTTGCATCAGATCAAAGAAAATCAAGATGGTTCTGACTAAGTAAGAGAAATTCCTTGAAAACTAAGGTTTCTAAAAAAGAAATGGATTCACATTTGGTTGTAGGGGAAGGTGAAAAAGGAAACAATCTCCAGAGGGACCATTTATAAAAGCCAAGGAATGGTAGAAGTGGTAAAAGTTGATTTACCCTAGAACTTCAATTAAAAATGAATAATATTCACATTCACTCTGATTAGAAAAAAACTTAGATTCAAATAATAAACACAGTAATTTTATTTTTCTAGACATTTAAGAAAGATAATGAAACCTAAGGACAAAGGAAAATATTTCAGATTCCAAGTGCAGTTGTACTCTGTACAGATACATTGCACTGTCGCAGAGCTAGAAAAATCCTATATGGATCGTTTTATGTAGAAAAGATGGTGAGTCAGTAAATTATTTTCAACACAATGTAAAGCTGTGTTCTTAATTAAAGTTATAGGTAAGTCATAGCATGGTAGACTATCAAAAATATTTACTGTGGCAAGCACTTTGAAAACAAAGCATATGTTAAGATAAATACTACTCCACAATTAGTTTTGAATGCATTAAAATAACAGAATGCAAATACATGAAATTTGAATTTTTAGGACCATAAGGCTCATCAATTTATTTTTAGTGCTAAAGAAATATACCTCTAATTACAGTAAGTAATTTGACCAAAATTAGAAAACCCATCAATAATATGGGTAGCAGAAATCTCCCAGTTTATTGAGATAACCAATATTGGTATTGGTTAATATTTGTAATTCTCAATTTATGAATTAAATGTTTATACTAATGAGTTGAATTTCTCAACCCTTTTCTTACTTTTTCCCATATCATTATTCTAATATGTTTGCATTTTTTAAATTTCAAAGACAACCTAAATCATTTTCTGATCAAAGGTAAGAGTAAGAAGGAAGAAGAAAGAGAAAAAATGGGAAAGGAAGGTATCAAGAGATATCTCACTTCTTATCTAAACAGAACTCCCGCAGACCACCCTTTCTACTCAAGTATATGGAGTCTAGGGGTTCTGTCTTGCCATACTCTTTATGGAATCAACATGTCAGTTTCTTATAAAGCGTTGTTCATAGTTATTGTATACACAATTAAGCTTTTTTTAAGGGAAATAAAAACACCTTTACTGAATTTGTCAAGTATGGGAGGTTAACCTGCCATCTTAGTTTCCATCCAGTTTCCTGGATGAGGGCTGGTGGCCGGTATGAGAGCGGCTGAAGCAGGGGCAGGACTCCAAAGTATCTTTCTGCCCCTCAACCCAAGCTGGCAAGATCATGGGGTATAGGGAGCTGGGAGGAGACTGGTGCCTGAAAATAGAAATTTTTCAACCAGGATAATACAGATATATCACTGCTGTACAAAATGTAGAAATACTATTATCCCTTAGCAATTTGCTGTGAAGAGTTGTGCCTTTATCCCAGATAAAAGACAATGTCAAAAAAGTAGTTGTTAGAAGAAGGTACATGTCCCAATTTGAGGTATTGCTGAACAAGAGCCTGTACTCTTTTTGAACACTTATCATGCCAACAAAGAGCCTGTAATAGTTGTGAAGAGTACAGCCATGGAAGGCTGTTCTACAACTAGACAACTACCAAATATCAGTGAAAACCTGAATTCTGGAAATGAACAGGACTGAAGACTGTATGACTGTAGCAGAAATCTCCCAGTTTATTGAGATAAATTTTATTAAGGATCACCAGCACCATATCCAGGGTATATGAACTCTTTCATGGGATAGACTATGCATAGAACTTGAGTGTATTATGTCACAGTTTAAGATTTGATATCTAGCCTGTGACCTCAGAAGAACTCTGAATCACAGACTGTGACTGCACAGAGCACGCCAAGTGGTGAGTGATCAACCATCCAGCTGGGCACCTCACTCTGGAGGCCCTTGGCACCAGGGCAAAACCATGGGCCCCTCCCCCACCTGCCTCAGTTTCTCTAGTCACCCAGAGGCAAGCTTCCTGCAAGTAGACTGCTCCAACACTCCCACCTCACCAATCAGACCCAGCAAGCTACAAGTCCCACTTCACCCCCAAACCCACCTGTTCCCCAAGACCTCAGAGGAACTCTGAAGCACAGGCTGTGACTGCAAAGAGTAGACCAAGAGAGTGGACCCAGAGAATAGGCCAAGTGAGACGTCAGCGACTACCTGAGACACAGACAGTGACAAAGCAGACCAAGAACAGCTCTCAAAGACACAGACAGCAACTGCAAGGATTGGACCAAGAGAAAAAGACACTGCTAGCACTGATTAGAGAAAGAGATGGGTAGGCGACAATGCAAGAATTCATTCAACAACCTAAAAATCAGCATGGTAACACAAGAACCCAGGGTTCATACAGCAGGAAGATTTGATCATTCTAACCTAGGAGAAGCAGAAGAAAATGATTTTAAGTATATCTTTATGAAGACAATGTAGGCCTTTAAAAAAGAAATGAAAAATTCTCTTACAGTAATGGAGGGAAAGATTAACAAAAGTATAAGAAATTAATAAATCTCTTAAAAAATAAACCAAGAAATCCAAGAAATAAACAAGCAAACAGGTGAAGCAAAAAAATTTCAAACAGTGCAAGATTTGAAAACTGAAATAGAGGCAAAAAAGAAAACACAACGTAAGGGAATTCTGGAAATAGAAAATCTGGGTAAATGAATGGGAAATACAGATACAAGCATAACCAACAGATTACAAGAGATCGAAGAGATAATCTCAGATGTTGAAGATATTATAGAGAAAATAGATTATCAACCAAAAAATGTTAAAACTAACAAATTCTTAAAACAAAACATCCTGGAAATCTGGTACAGCATGAAAAGATCATACCTAAGAATAATAGAGATTGAAGAAGGAGATGACTCTAGCTCAAAGGCACAGAAAAGCTATTCAACAAAATCATAGAAGAAAACTTTCCCAACCTAAAGAAAGATATCTCTATGAATGTACAAGAAGCTTATAGAATTCCTTCTCTAAAATTAACCACATATTCTGTAACAAAGTAAACCTCAACAGAAACAAAAAATTTTAACCCCCAGTATCTTATCAGATCACCATGGCTTAAAGTTAGAATTTAACATAACACTAATTGGAGAGAGCCTACAAACTCATGAAAATTTAACAGTGCTCAATTGAATCACCCCTTGGCCAAGTTAATAAAGAAAGAAAGAAATTAAAGACTTCCTAGTAATCAACAAAATGAAGGCACAATGTACCTAAACCCATGGGACACTATGAAAGCAGTGCTAAGAGAAAAGTTCATAGCACTAAGTGCCTACATAAAGAAAGTGGAGACATCTCACACTATCAACTTAACAGCACACCTGAAAGCTCTAGAACAAAAAGAAGCACACTCAACCAGGAGGAGGAGACAACAGAAAATAATCAAATTGAGGGCTGAAATCAATAAAATAGAAACAAAGAAAACAATACAAAGAATCAATGAGACAAAGAGCTTTTTCTTTGAGAAAAATCAACAAGATAGACAAACCCTTACCCAAACTAATCAAAGGCAGAGATAGAACATCCAAATTCACAAAATCAAAATGACGGGGTGACATAACAACAGACACAGAGGAAATCCAGAGAATTATTCAGTCATACTACAAAAACCTGAACTCCACAAAATTGAAAAATGTAAAAGAAATAGATGATTTTCTGGTTAGGTACCACATACCAAAATTAAATAAAGATGAGGTGAACAATTTAAATAGACCTATAATCTGCAAGTAAATAGAAACAATAATCAAAAGCCTCCCAAGCAGAAAAATTCCAGGGCTGGATGGTTTCAGTGCAATTTTCTATGGAACTTCAAAGAAGAGATAACACCTATACTCTTCAAATTGTTCCACATCATAGAAACAGAAGGAACACTTTCAAACTCCTTTTTTTAAATTTTTATTGAGTTCTACATTTTTTCTCCACTCCCCTTCCTCCCTCTCCCAAGGTCCTCATGCTCCCAATTTACTCAGGAGATCTTACATTTTTCTACTTCCCGTGTAGTCTATGTACGTCTCTCTTAGGGTGCTCATTGTTGTCTAGGTTCCCAGGAATTGTGATTTGTCAAACTATTTTTATGATGTGATAACAGTTACCCTGATATCAATACCACACAATGACTCAATTGAACAAGAGAATTAAAGATCAATCTCCCTCATGAACATTGGTACAAAGATACACAATAAAAATCCTGGCAAATTGAATCCAAGAACACAACCACAACAACAACAACAAATTTTCCATGATCAAGTTAGCGTCTTACCAGAGACGCAGGGATGGTTCAACATATGAAAATCTATCTGTGTAATCTACTATATAAATAAACTGAAAGAAAAAACTATTTGAACATCTCATTAGATGCCCAAAAGCATTCAACAAAATCCAATACTGCTTCATGATAAAGGTCTCAGAGCGATCAGGGATACAAGCTATGTATCTATACATAATAAAAGCAACATACAGCAAGCTCTCAGTCAAAATCAAAATGAATGGAGAAAAACCGAAAGCAATTGCACTAAAATCAGAAACAAGACAAGGCTGTCCACTCTCTCCATATCTAGTCAACCTAGGTTTTGAAGTTCTAGATAGAGCGGTAAGACAGCAAAAGGCAGTCAAGGGGATACAAATTGCAAAGCAGGAAGACAAATTTGGCTATTTGCTGATGATATGATAGTAAAAATAAGTGACCCTAAAAGTTCTACCAGGGAATTCCTACACCTGATAAATACCTTCAATACAAGATCAACTCAAAAAAAAATCAATAGCCCTCCTATATACAAATGTTAAAGAAGCTTAGAGAGAAATTAGAGAAACATCACCATTCACAATCGCCACAAATAACATAGAATATCTTGGGGTAACACTAGCCAAAGAAGTGAAAGACCTGTTTAACAAGAACTTTAAGTTTTTGAAGAAAGAAACTGAAGAAAATTAAAAGATCTCCCATGCTCTTGGATAGGTAGGATCAACATAATAAAGATGGCAATCCTATCAAAAGCAATCTATAGATTCATTGCAATCCCCATCAGAATTCCAACACAATTCTTTACAGACTTTGAAAGAAAAATGCTCAATTACATATAAAAAAACAAAACAAACAAACAAAAAACAGGATAGCCAAAACAATCCTGTACAATGAAAGAACTTCCAGATTCCAGATCACCATCCCTAACATCATGCTCTATTACAGAGCTACAGCAATGAAAACAGCCTGGTATTGGCATAAAAACAGACAGGTTGACCAACAGAATCGAATTGGAGACCTGGATATTAATCCACACACCTACGAACACCTGATTTTTGACAAAGAAACAAAAATTATAGAATGGAAAAAAGAAAGCATCTTCAACAAATGGTGCTGGCATAACTGGCTGTCAACATGTAGAAGAATTTAAGTAGATCCATATCTATCCCCATGCACAAAACTCAAGTCCAAATGGATTAGACCTCAAAATAAATTATTAGACCTCAAAATAAATTATTAGACCTCAAAATAAATCCAATCACAATGAACCTTATAGGAGAGAAAGTAGGAAGTAGCTCTCAATGTATGGGCACAGGAGACTACTTACTAAATATAAAACCAGCAGCACAGACACTGAGAGCAACAATAAATAAATGGGACCTCCTGAAACTGGAAAGCTTCTGTAAAGCAAAGGACACAGTCAATAAAACAAAAAGGCAGTCTACTGAATGAGAAAAGATCTTCACCAACCTACATCAGATAGAGGACTGATCTCCAAAATAAAGAACTCAAGAAATTAGACATAAAAATACCAAATAATCTAATTAAAAATGGGGTACAAATCTAAACAGAGAATTCTCAACAGAAGAATCTCAAATGCCCAAAGGATGCTTAACGAATATTCAATATCCTTAGCCATTAGGGAAATGCAAATCAAAACAACTCTTAGATACCATCTTACACCTGTCAGAATGGCTAAGTTAAAAAACAGCTGGAGATGCGTTTTTGCTGAAGGATTCAGAGTAAAGGAACACTCCTCCATTTCTGGCAGGAATGCAAACTTGTACAACCACTCTGGAAACCAGTATACCAGTTTCTCAGAAAATTGGAAATCAAGCCACCTCAAGACCCAGCAATACCACTCTTAGAATATGCCCAAAAGATATTCAATCATACAACAAGGACACTTGCTAAACTAGATTCATAACAGCTTTATTTGTAATAGCTATAACCTGAAAACAATCTAAATGTCCCTTAACCAAAGAATGGTTAAAAAAAATGATGTGATTCATTTACACAATGAAGTACTACTTAGTGGTAAAAAACTAATGACATCTTGAAATTTGCATGCAAATGGATGGAACCAAAAAAACATCCTGATTGAGATAACTAAGACCTAGAAAGATGAGCATGGTATGTACTTACTCATAAGTGAATACTAGCTATAGAGACCCCAGAGAAGCTAAGTAATAAGGAGAACCCCAAGAGAAACATATATAGATCTCCTGAAAAGGGAAAATAGACAAGATCTCCTGAGAAAATTGGGAGCATAGGAATGGGGGAAGAATGGAGGGCAGAAGAGCGGGAGAGTAGGAAGGAGGAGGAGAACTTGAGGGAATGGAATAGTCAAGATGGAAGAAGGACAGAGATGGAGAGCAAGGAAAGAGATCTTGATTGAGGGAGCCATTATGTGGCTCACAAGAAACCTGACACTACAGAAATTCCCAGGAATCGACAAGGATGATCCCAACTAAGACCCTAAGCGAAAGTGGAGAGGGTGCCCGAACTGGTCTTGCCCTGCAATCAGATTGATGACTATCTTTAATGCGACCATAGATCCTTCATCCAGCAACTGACAGAAGCAGAGGTAGAGATCCAAAACGGAGCACTGGGTTGAGTTCTCAGTGTCCAGTTAGAGTGGGAAGAGTGAGAATGTGAACAAAGAGGTAAAGACCATGACGGGGATACCCACTGTAACAGCTTATCTGAGCTAATGGGAGCCCACCAACTCTGGCTAAACAGGGAAACAACCAGCATAGGACCAAACTAGGCCCTCTGAATGTGGGTGACAGTTATATGGCTGGGGCAGATTGTGGGGCCACTGGAAGTAGGATCAGAATTTATTTGTGCTTGTACCATCTTTTTGGAACCCATTCTTCTTGGAAGAATACCTTACTCAGCCTAGATATTGTAGGGAAGGTCTTGGTCCTTCCTCAAAACAATGTGCTAGACTTTGTTGACTCCCCATGGGAAGCCTTACCCTCTCGAGGGGTAGATGGGGGGAAAGGTGTGGAAGGAATGGAAGGAGGGGAAGGAGTGGAAATTGGGATTGGTATGTAAAATGAGAAAAGATAGTTTTAAAAAATGAAATAAAATAAGGAAAAAAGATTTGATATGTATTTATCATTTTGCTATACTTTTTTAATTTTGCTATACTTTAAAAAAAATGAACAAAATCCTGGACTTTATCAGAAACTCTGGAAACAAACTTAATGGGCTAAATACATTTATAATAAGCCAGTTTAACCACTTTTATATGAAGAAAGTCAAGGTGACATTTTGTGAAAAGAAAGACGAAATCTCACTCTCTAATTTGTTCATTCATTATTTCTTAGTAAAGTATAATATTAAAGATGTGATTGGCATTTTTCTAAAGAATTTGTTAAGGTGTTTTATAGCCTATGGTAACCGCAAAGGGGGCGGGGGACATTTTCAACCTTAAGAGCTTATTTTCATTCATGTAAATAAACTCCTGATATATGGAGACAAATCCCAAACTAGTTTCTACTTATTTCTCTTATGTTCTCTTAACTTAATTTCTCTTAACTTAATCAAAACACAAATGAGCACTGATATTGCTTCTAATTTTTTTTGGTGTACTATTAAGTGTGAAGAGTGTTTTGCTTAAGGTAGTATATAAGGTGTATAGCTCAAGTTTAGATTAATGACTGGCACATGTTCCATGGAAAAAGCAAATGCAAAAACTAATAAAATTCTTAGTTACTAACTAAAGAGGTAAATAGTGACACTGAGGTTGACTGCCAGTGTATAGATTTGCCCTGTGTTCTCTGTGTTACTCTAACCAGTCCCTCACCCTTATCATTCATGTGTTCTTTAAAGGAAGAAACAAACAAACAAACAAAAAAAACCAAAACACTTAGCATCGTATATCTACCCTCTGCTGACCAATAACACAGACAAGAATCCAAATGAGTGGAGTATCTGTCGGATTCTGGCTTTAGTTTAGTTTTTAGCTGCTCATGGGGAAAAGCATACAGGGAACAATTGTCAAATTATCCTTTGGTTGGTACTTATGTCAACTAAGCTGCTAAATAAATTATTAGCTAGTCAATTATAAATTTATGATTAAAAATATCTAATCATTCCTTAATTGAAAACTACTGTGTGAAATCTGTCTATGCAGAGAGGTGCCCTTCAACAAATGTTATTAAAAAAAATCACTACATGAGGGAACGAGATGGCCAATATGGGAGAAGAACAGAACAGAAGAGCAGGGAAAAAGATATCTTGACTGAGGGCGCCATTATGGGGCTAGTGAGAAACCTGGCACCAGGGAAATTCTTAGGAATCCACAAGGATGACCCCAGCTAAGACCCTACACGCTAGCAGATTGGGTGCCTGAACTGGGGTTCCCCTATGATCATATTGATGACTACCTTCATTGTCATCATAGAGTCTTCAACCAGCAATTGATGGAAGCAGTTGCAGAGATTCACAACTAAACACTGGGGCCAAGCTCCCAGAGTCCTGTCAAAGAGAGGGAGGAACAATAATAATGAGCATAGGGGTCAAGAACATGATGGAGAAAACCACAGAGACAGCTGACCTGAGCTAGTGGGAGCTCACTGACTCCAGACTGACAGCTGGGGAACCTGCATAGGACCAAACTAGGCCCTCTGAGTGTGGGTGACATTTGTGTGGTTGGAGCAGTCTGTGGGGACAAGTGGCAGTGGGACCAGGATTTATCCTTAGCGCTTGAACTGACTTTTTGGAGCCCATTCTCTTTGGAGGGAAACTTGGCTCAGCCTAGATATAGTGGGGAGGGCCTTGATCCTGCCTCAAAATGATGTGACAGACTTTGTTGATTTCCCATGGGAAGCCTTATCGTCTCTGAGGAGTGGGTGGGAGGTGGGGTGGTGGAAGGAGAGGGGAACGAGAGGAGGGGACAGAGTGAGAACTGGGATTGGTATGTAAAATGAGAAAGGATTGTTGCAAAATAAAAGTTAAAAAGTAAGGAAGGAAGGAGGCAGGGAGGGAGGAAAGAAGGAAGGAAGGAAGGAAGGAAGGAAGGAAGGAAGGAAGGAAGGAAGGAAGGAAGGAAGGAAGGAAGGAAAGAAGGAAGGAAGGAAAATTGTTACCGTCTTTTAATTATTGGATTATATGTGAAGCTATGCAAGTGAATTTGAGAGGAGAATTAAGGCTAGTTTTGGGGGCAACAGTAATGTTTTAATTTGATTACTTTACAAGCTGTGCTTGTGTGAGACTCTTTCACAAGCTGATCTATTAATTTCATGTGTTTTCTTCCCAAAATTTCCTGGCATACTTAAGCCTACTGGGTTTCCTCTACAATTCTGCATTCAATATCTTTTCTTGTATTTTCTTAGCTTTCTAACCTCAAAAGTCAATTTAGAAGCCCTGGTCTCAGCCTGTGGATAACTCATTTATATAAATAAACACCAGGTATATGCCAATAAACCCCACACTAGCGTCTCTGACCATAGTCTTGAAATGAAGTGCATGCATCCTACTACACTTTCACACTTAATAGTTACATCAAATAAAAAATGTCATAAAACACAGTTCCAGTCCCCAGCCTAACATCCATTATGCTTTTTGCCCTGTCATCTAGATGGTAACTCTATTCTTCCCGCTCCAAGTGCCAGAAAACTTGAAATCATACTTGGTTCTCTTATCTCATGTTACACTTAAAGCTTCTCAGTCAGTGCCACATTGTATATTTTCAAAGTATCTCTGGCTTAATGTTATCCCTTCCATAGCCAGTCTTAATCTCATCTTTAATTAGCACTACACCTCTGATTGCAGTAGCCACTCACAGCACTCCCTGCCTTTGTTCTCGCTTCCTGCTTGCCCTATTTTCTCTTTTAAGCATGACTGTAAGAATACTCCTTTTTAAGATTATTGAATTTTAGTATTTTTATTTTTGATATTGTAATGTAAATAGATCACTTTCTCCTTCCTTTTCCTTCTTCTAAAGTCTCCCACATTTTTCCTCCACCCAATGTTATTTCAATGTATGTATATTAATTTGTATTTTACACATATGAGAGTTTGCCTTCAAACCCTGGTTATATATGTGCTATCAACATACAATGTCCTCCGAGGTCAGAAGAAATCGGTGGATGCCCTGGAACTCTATTTCAGCAGGTTGTGAACTACCATCTCTTCAATGTCATGAATATTCCTTTTGAGACATGACTTTACTCCTATTTATTCTAGTTCCAGAAGTTCCACATCAAATTCAATGTCAAACTCCACAGTGGCTTAAGGGTTCTAAAATTTTGTTCTTTTATGTACTGATATAATTTCCTCCTGTTGTAAATCGGTATATTTCTGTCTAACCATCCATATCTGCCCATATATCTGTCTAATCTCTAGACACAATAATTTCCCAGTTGTTCCTCATACACATCAACTATGCCTCTAAATTTTACCATCTCTCTGAGTTTCTTCTCACTGCTATATTCTTATTAGGAGGTAGTTAATTCCCTTTCTTCCCACATGTCTTTGTTCAATAGTTAATTCCCTTTCTTCCCACATGTCTTTGTTCAAAGGTCCTTTCAGACACACTTTCCTAATTACACTGTTTCCATTTATTTGCAGCTCCATCTCCAACTGAGAATCATTTGTTGCCACAAACTTGCTTTATCTTCAACCATAGCACTTACTATCAATTAGCATAAGTTGTGCTTATTTATTTTGTGAATTGTCTATACGCTTCAATAAAAGCAAGTGCTTTTCATCTATTTTTATGAACAACTATAACCCTAGCACTTAGAACCAGGCCAAGCACACAGTGGGTATTCACTATTGTTATCTGACCTTGCACTTGATACCTTCTCCTTATTAAAAAGGAAATATGAAAACAAATGAGGTCCTTAAAACGAAGTGCTGGAATGGCACCTGAAGATGTCCTGTGTGAAGCTCATCTGAGCTTGTCTTATTTAAAATCTCTTGAGTTTCACCCACCACTGAGTAAAGATAATAAAGAAATAAAAAGTGCTACCAGTTAATGTAGTGACATTATTCATTTATGCATAGTCTCTTTTGCTTTATTTAATGCTAAAAGAGATTAAAACACATTAAATAAATGAACAGGGTGAGCTGACATCTGTTTCTCATAGTGGCCAGTATCTAGGTCAAGGCCTAGTAAAAGAAAACTGTAAAAGTAAGTAATGTGTCCTCTACTCTGGGGTTGTGCATATTTTAAAAATTTACAACCCAATAAATTAAGAAAGCCAAACAAAACTCTGTATTTCCCAGTTACTAATAACTTTTTGTTTTAATATATTGTTTTTTTAAAAAATCAACACCTATGCTTTCTTCACTCACTTTTTTTATATTCTTTTATTTTTTTTCATTCAAAAAAATTTACATTTCCTCCCAGTCCCCTCCCGCTCCCCCCCACCCCTCCTCTCTCCCCCTGCTTCCTTAAAAGAGGGCATGGTACCCTGCCCTGTGGGATGGAGTGGGGAGGGCCTTGGTCTTCACTCACTTTTAATCAGCCCATTTCAACCATAAGTAAAGCTCCACTAAATGAGAATTTAATTATTAATTCAAGAAATTTTAAGAGGGTTGGATTAATTTTGCAAATAGAGATTTTTAAACGAGACATAGGAAAGACAAATTTTGCCTCCTCTCATCTTCACACTCTAGATAACATGCAACCAGGCTCTGAGGACCAGCTCTACTCCGGGGTTCCCAAGTTCACTTTCCAGCCAGGCTCTGAGCACCAGCTCTACTCCCGGGACTCCCAAGTCCTCTTGCTTTCTTTTGCATCTCCCTTGAGCTTTGAGGCAACATTGTTATGCATCACTGTACATCTTAGTCAACAATGTATCACAGCCATGATGATGATCCCATAAGATTAGTAACAGCTGAAAGATTCCTGTCAGCTAATGATGTTTCTGCTGTTTAGCAATGCCCTCTTGCTGTGTTTGTGGTGAGCTGATATAAACAAACTTTAGAGGATTGTTGTATAAAAGCATAACACAATTATATACAATATACAATATTTAATAAAGCTACTTCTGACAACAATGACATGGTACCTTTGTCTATGTATTTGATATATATTTATATTAATATTGTGCATGCATTTAATATACATATGTATATTTGCATACACATATACATAAATGACATATATGCATATCATATATACTTTGTTTATGCAATTGCTATATACATATATGTATATGTACACACATATATGTCAGAGTACACTTCCTCTACTTACAAAATGTTTACTATAAAATAATGATATGATTAATGTGTATGGTATGGGTTTGTGTAAATATTCAGCCATACATTTTCAAGCCGTAACCCACATCCCCATTTTTAAATGATTGGGTATTTTATATGCAATTGTCTAGGTCAGACACCACTTGACCCACACTAATCCAACACTGATATCTTTATGATACTCTCAAACTTCCAAACATGTTTCTTTGCTCAGGCTTTTACAGTTATTAGAGCTACCACTATTTACCTAGTTACTCAAACCATAAATTTTCAGTTTCTTTTCACTTCTATTGTTATCACATATCCATGCTTCAATAATGTATACATGATTCCTTATACATAAAACATAATGATGAGATTATCCAAATAGCTTCCATAATATTCTTTCTGCTTCTGGTTTGGAAAGCACAATATCTCAAAAATTCCTTTGGAATGTACATTATTTGAATTCTATTGATTAAGTCAACTCTCAGAATAAAGTGCAACTTGCCTTCCCTGGGGTTTTTCTTAGCCTCACCATTTCCAAGCTTAAAGGTCTCACCTCTAACCCAACTCCTCTTTGGTCACTTCCCTGGAGCCCTACTGCTCCAAGTGTAAGTCCGTTGTTCTGAAGCAGTCTCACAACTATTGGGTTGAGAATCCATTTTCAATCCTCCCTTCAGTTCTTGCCTTCTTTTGTGATGACGGTCTCAACTCCCATCAGATCAGTTTGAGAAAACTTCAGAACAGTCTCTTACTGGCTATAGGTCCAGGACCTCCCTTTTTTTAGAGCATTTAGCGTGTATTTTTTCTCTACACAGTTTTAGACTTAAATATATGGCAGTGCTTTTTTAAGTATGAAGATCCAAGAGTGTGTTTCTCAAGGGACTGAAAGCGATTAGTGTCTCAACAGAAAGAGAGGACCCTGACATTGATAAGAGGTGATTAATACGCATAAATGAACCAACTACTTGTCCTCCTATACCCTCCATCTTCTCAGACAGTCCTAGTGGATCTCCAACTACTGAGAATATTTTATTCTCAAGTTTTTATTTAAGGAAAATTCAGTTTTGTGTCATCCCCTGCTTTTCCAGTCTTGGTCCTCTTTCCACAGTCATAGAGAATCTTCTTTGGCCTTTTGGTTCACTCTGGTGAGATTTTTTTTCATTGTCACTATCTCATGCAGTGCCCTCTGGCAACCTTGTGTGATTTATTTGTCTTTGTAGAACTGGTGACTACCTAACATGTCACCTTCTCTTTTGTCATTTTCTGCAATGAAACCTGAGCTCCATGGACACAGTTTGTTACTTCATCACCATTGTACCCTCAGCATATAGAACTTCACTCTGTATGTAGTAAGCTCACAATACTGTGTGCTCCTGGGATGAAAGGAGGGATTGGACAGGGCTTCAAAATCAAATTCATTTAGGAGAGAAAATATTTCCATATTCCATATCTTCAGTTATGCTTGTTCTGAATCCTTATGATGTTCCTGAGAATATGAGCCCAACCCAGTATTTTGAATTGCTTCTATGTCATAATTCTACAAAGTTATCCAGCTTCCAGCGAGTTTCAGTGACATCTCCTACTTCACAGAGGGGGCCTCATTTAAAGCATGGAGAGCAAAGCCAGGAGGAGATATGCCCTAAACTGGCAGGCCCGGTCTTCTCTGTGTGTACAAACCACTCTGTACTTCTCTGTGAGGGGTATAGAGACACTCACTCATGCTCTTTCCGCTTGACAATATCTCCTGCAATTTCCAGGTGGAATAGCAGAAGTGAATCCATTTCTCAGGCAGCCATTCATGGCCTGATTCTCAGAGACTGCAGGAAAGAATATCCAACCCTTTATTCACTGAGTATCACACTATAGTACTATGAGCATAAGTTAGCAAAAGGTAAAGTAATGGTCATTTGGCAACCTCTGTTCTCCTGGTGAAGACATCAACAGTGAAGCAACCATGCAAAATGAGGGTTATGACTGGAATCAAAGGTGAATCATGTCCAAGGTTGGGATGAAACTGGTACCTGAAAGATAAATAGGAGGAAATCTTGAAAGCAAGAGCAGGACATAGGAAGAGGAGAGTATGGATCAGTAAGAGGGAAAAGAGGTAGAGAAATCTGAGAAGATTTAGTTCTGGAAAGAGATGGGGAAGAGACTGGTGAAAGATACAAATGGAAAGATAACTGGAGAACACGTACAAATGCATTGTAAACTAACAGAAAAGAGCTTGTGCCTTTGAAGACAGAAATAGCACTGAGCATTATAAATAATTCTACTTTTCAGAAGGATATTTAGGCTACAGTGTAAGTAGCATGTTAGAAAAATCAAAACGTGAGTTGGAAACATTTTTTTTTGTTTCTTTTTATTATTTGAGATAATGTCTCACCAGGTTTCTCAGGCTGACCTCAAGTCTAAGATCCTGCCAGTTTAACTTTTCAAGAGCTGAGATTAGAGAAAGATCATTGTCGGGCATTCTGTTTTTGTAATTCAAGTGAGAAATGCTGGTGCCAAGTGGCCATCCATCTTCTTAAACTGGGGACTGTGATTCCATATCTGCTCAGCTGACTGTGCCTGTTGAAAAATATTGGACAAATAACAGTTTTGGATAATCAATTCAAAATCAAATTGTTGCGTCAGCTGTCACTGCTATTATTCTGATCTTGTTCGGACAACTATATAGTTTCATGAGTGCATTTCCTTTGCCATGTTCAGGGGACACTATCTAGCAGCAGGCATCGTAGGTGTTTAACCTATATGATATTTTCACCTCTTCTGCAGTTTTCCTGGAGCCTTCATTGTAGAAGTTGCACTGTAGATATATGAACTGGAGCTGGACATCCCAAGAGTACTTATCAGCTGCACTGTGGCCAGTTGTAGATTTGTGTAATAGTCTCTATCTTTTGCAAAAAAAAAAAAAAAGAAGCATCTCTGATTAAAGGTGAGAGTCACACTTACCTGCATATATGAGAATAACTACTTAGAATACAGTTAGAAATTATATTGGTTCAAGGAAATGGCAATAGAAAGTTGTCATCTAGGGTCTAAATCTCTCCACTAGCAATTGGTTAGGTGTGCAGTACCTGGCATGAATTCCCTCACACTGAATAGGCCTTAAGTTCAATTAGACAGATGCCATTTATTCCCCATATAAAAGTGTCAGGATTGTGCAATTGGGAATATCTTGGCAACCTGATCTTTGCTGTGGTTCGTAGGCTTCATGGCTGGGCACAAAGGCAGCACCAATTGACGGTACAAACATTCCACAAGTTCCCAGGTCTTGATGAAGAGCCGAATGGCTACTTAGAAAGGGAGATTCCATTTCTCTCACAGAGGAGTTCTTGTGTAGTTTTCTCCAATCCCAAGTGGTCATCCTTGGACATTTCTACATCAGAGCAACATATACTTCCAAGTGCAATTATCCATGTACTGTGTTTTGGCAATTTGTGTTCAAATGCTTCATTTTAAGAATTGTTTTTTAAATTGTTGAGTTAAGTTTTATTTCAAAAATCATTAAATAAATTTTGCTTGAGAGTTGGGACAGAATTTCTAACAACTCCTGAAATATATGTAAGTGTGTAGATGTCACTTTCACGTGCATTTATACAGTCAGCATTCTCAGCATTGATTATAAAGTCAAAGCCCTGACCAACTCTGACAAGGTAACACAGATGCAATCTATACAAGGTGTCCTATCAGATATTCAACTAAGACTCACTTCTTCATGTAAAAACAAGGACACCCATCTTACAAGTATGTGAATTTGCTTTTGTCTTTAATAAACAGTAAGCGATACATGTATGCAAAAGAATGTAAAATAAATTTCTGCATAAATTAACAGTGTGGATGTCTACCAGTTTCATAACTTACAATGAACTAGTTTCTCGTGGTAAGATTTGAAAATTGGTGGTGAGAGAAGACCAGATAGGGAGAAATCCCAATTGGTTCCCAAGTTAAGATTAGTCTCAATTCACTGAGATGAATGATACTGGCAAAAAAAATTTTTTTTAATTTAAAATGTTTTTTTCTTCATTTCACATACCAATTATGCAGGACCAAGTCACTTCCCAATGTATTGTGGCTGAGTAACATTATTTCTCCACAAGGAATGGGCTTCAAAAAGCCAATTCATGAACTAGGGATAAATTCTGGTTTGCCAGTGGCCACACATACTACCAAAGCACAGAACTGCCACCCAAAGAGGGTCAAGTTTGGTCCTAGACAGGTTCCCCTGCTGTCAGTCTGGAGTCAGTGAGTGCCCACTAGCTCAGGTCAGCTGTCTTTATGAGTTTTCCCGTCATGATCTTGCCCCATTTGCTCATGTAATCCCTCCTCCCTCTCTTTGACTGAACGCTGAAAGCTTGGCCCAGTGATTAGCCGTGGATCTTTGCAATAGAATGATTTTTTAAAATGTATATAATTTACCTATTTAGTTCATAACATTTAATCATGATCCGTGTTTTCCTGCCCCCCTTAACATGATAGGTAAAGAATCATGAACTTCAAGGCTATACAAGCTTATAAGTGACTCTTCAGTCTCAGCACAACCTGCCAATTACTTTTTATAAATGACATCCCACTCATCTATTATTGATATTACTGAATATCTGCAGTTTTGATGCTAAAGACTATGGGCAAGATCATCTTGTTAGTAACAAACTGCTCAGGCACATACAGTCCCCATTTGAAATTGCACCTAGATGAAAGGACCCAGACCTGCTGCCTTGTCAGCCTCTCAGAAGTATGGATGTCAAGACGCAACTCATGATTGCATTTCACACTTGATTTTTTTTCCTCCTCCTTTACTTTCTCTGATGATATGGATCTTAAAAATACTGTGGATAAAGAAAAAGGAAATAAGCTCCCATGGAGAAAAGACTGAAAGTTGTCAGCTCTCTTCCCTCAAACAAGAGAGCACAGCAGGGCATTATTCTTTTTCTATATCCTGTAGCTTGCCAGGCAACTACATTATATTTGATGGATACATTTTGGACTCATTATTTCCTCTTTGGAACACTGGACATTTTACTCATTTTGAAGGACTCACAATGGGCAAAGGTTAGAAAAGAGGAAGAGTATTAGTAGCTGAATGCTCCATTTAGAGCACAGGCAGGTCAGAGGGGCTAAAGAGAGAGGGGCCAGCATGCTGAGTTCACTATTCAGGGATATCTGGCCAAACTCAACTATCCAACTGTCAGAACTTAGCTTTCACGTGAGACTTATTTACACAGAACCAATGATTTCTAAACAAAAATGCATATTGTTTATTTGCATAAAACCAAATGGCAAATTAAAACAGAAGTCACATAGTTGTGGAAGATAGGATCTAGCCCAGGACTGAAGCATTTTAACTCTGATGCCAATAGTGAAAATGCATGGGTATCCAGAAACACACACACACACACACTGAGGTTGGATTTTTGGAAGTTCATTAGAAAGATGAATAGAGGATATAAAAACAAATGAAGCTAGGAATATAATATATTATCTCTGAAATTAAATATGTATTTCTGAGCTCTTTAAACTACAGTAGTGGAAATATAACTTGTTCCTGTTGAATGAATGTGCTGGGCATCTAAAGAAAATAAAACCATGTTAATTATGTGATAAAACAGATTAAAAGTCCTGGACTGGTGCTGGATTTCCCTCTATGCTGTTAATATGTTTTATTACCATTGGTTAATAAAGAAACTGCTTTGGCTTATGGCAGGGCATAATATAGCCAGACTGGAAGAGATAGAGAGAGAGAGTAGGCAGAGCCAAAGAGATGCCATGTAGCTGCCAAAGGAGAAAGACACCAGAACCTTACCAGTAAGCCACAGCCTTGTGGTGATACACAGATTAATAGAAATGGGTTAATTTAAGATGTGGGATCTAGCTAGGAACATGCTTGAGCCATTGGCCAAACATTGCTGTAAGTAATATAGTTTCTGTGTGCTTATTCAGTTCTGGGTGGTCAGGAAAGAGCAGTCTCTGTTTACAAAATAGCACCCATCATCTGACATGTATCCACATAAGACCTAAAAAAAGCTTTAAACATGGGGGTCTTCTAGACCCATAAAAACAGAAACCAACTGGAGCTTCTTGGTAGCCTCATATTTTCAGATAGACTCTGTTTGCGGGTGGCAAGAGGAACATGGCTCCTTTAAGAGAAGGCTTCTTGACTCAGCATTAGCAGCAAAAACTGCATGGTTTCTTTAAGAGATGGCTTCCTGGTTCTGTCTCTTTCGGGAGGTCCTGCACTTAAATGGGGTTTGTGGGCAGAGTGCTCCAAGTTACTTGGTAGAAGCATGGGCCAACTGCTTCCCAGAGTTGAGGTGGTAAGCATGGCTCGCAGAGCTGGTGGTAAGCATACACACCTCAGTCATATTGAAAGTCTGAGAGAGGCGGAGCCAGCATCCTGGGCCGCAGCAACCACACTGTTTACCATTTTAAAATGTTCCCTGTAAGAAAAGAATTTCAGATACACAATAAGACAGATTCATATATAAAAGACCTCCAAATGAGACACAGTGTGTTTAAAAATGTATATAGGCTAGGGGGAGAGAGGGAAAAGAGTATAAATAGTTATAAAAAGAAGTAAATAATTCTAAAAAATAAAACAAAGTCTATAAAGAGACAGTAAAAGTAATATAAAAGAGTAAGATAGTTATAGATTAAAGGAGTAAAGATAATAAATATTAAAAAGTAATAGAAAAATGTCACATATAGATGGTAAATACACAGAGAATCTGGATTATGTATATTATTGTGTTTTCTTTGAATTTCTTGACTGCAGAAAGACATTTGATTCTGGGGACTGCAAAGCTAAAATAACATATATATTTTAAAGGTATCTTGACTTCAAAATTTGAATCTAAGGACTTGTTACTAAGGAAAAGAGGGTCTGTTTTTGTTTTCACACAGAATGGGTACCTATGGATTCTTTCTAGACTAATGTAATTTGATGGAACAAGAGCCCCTGGAAGAACTCCATGAACCCTAAAAATACTTTGCCCAATAAGCAGCAGAAAGCAGTTTGGAGAAAACTATGCCCAAATTCCCAAGATGATGGTTTATAAATGTTTGTTTTCATTTAAAGGGTGTTTATTATACATGGTTAAATGGTCACAGTCAGTCTCTTTCAAAAAAACGGGGATGAGATAATGATATTAAGATGAGTACATTGGTATGGATCTTGGTCTATTGATACATATTTAAGGTCAATTTTGTTATATGTATATTTCTACTCTTGTTTAAGGTTATGTTTATATAGTTTATTTAAAATGTATAATTAAGAAATACAGATTCATAGGTAGTCATCTATAATAATCAAAATTTTAGTCACAGTGGTTAGGTTTTCTAGATGTACACAGATATTTCAGATGGATGGAAATCAATGAGTCACATCTGCCTCTGGCAGTACCAATTACTTCAAGAGGATGATGGGCATTGAAGAAACTTGTTATGGAATTTGCCTTCAGTGTGACAAGGCTATTCATTGGGCAAGAAACTGCTCTTGCCTGTACTGCTTGGTGCTATGCTGTATAAACCAGACATACAGGGCCCACAGAAAAAATGAATGCTGAACTTTACAAAAGATAGGATTGTCCTTCAGGGTTCCTGCTTCACAGAAAAAACTGCCAGACATTCTGCAGGACACAGAAGAAAGTAACTCACAAACTTTGCCAGTACAAGGCAAAACAGATCTTCAAATTTCCTGCCTCACTGAAAAGTCTTCCAGATACTATGGGCCTGTAGGCTGAATATGGATGCCCAACATTAAAGAAGAACTTTGGTGACTGTCCAGGCAGTGAGATGTTTCTGTCAATTCAAGAGTTTTGGAAGTTGCTTAAAATGCACTCCTGCTTACTTAGTTAATGTTATATCCTTTTGGGGTCTTTGATAAAATAAAAACAATATGTTTTCATATTAATTTATAAAATGACCTACAAAAATATCAAGAAATAATGAAAAAACCATCTGCCTTGAAATGACACATGTCAAAAATCCCCCCAAAAAATCTATGTACTGTTTAACATTGAATTTTTTTATAATCTTCAAACTCTGTTATCATTTAATCCCCCTCACAATCATGACCAATATGAGCCTTATTTTATATTATTGTTGAATTTTTAAAAACTTTTTGAAAAATTACAGAAACAAAACCCATAGGATCACAAAATCAGAAACTACAATATGCAAGCTAAAAGCCAATAAAACAAAAGATCTTTCCAATAAAAGCAATATAAAACAAAGTGTCTACAGAAATAGCATTGAGTTCACTTTAATGTGGGCCAGCTACTGCTGAGAATGGTCAGACTATTAAGTATGATTAATATACACAGAAAAACTCCATTGGGGAAAAGTAATGTTTCCTTTGCAAGTGGATGCCAATTGGAGATACCTTCCTGTTTAATGGTTGGAACTCATGTCCAATTCCCTGTCAGTGCTGGGCCCCAGTCTGACTTGAACTTGTGCATACTTTATGCTTGCTGTCACATTCTACGCAAGTTCATATGTGCAACAGTACTGTTGTGTCTAGGAGACACTGTTTTCTTTGTGTCATCTTTCCTTCCCCTTTTCCACATGGATACTTGAGTCCTGGGAGGGATGGTTATTATGAAGACATCCCATGTAGGACTGAAATCTCTCACTCTGCATAAAAGGGTCTGTGTTAGTGCTCATCTACTACAAGAATAATCTCTGATCACAGCTGAACAGAATTTAGTAGTCATTTTCTTGATATTGGATTATTTATTATTTATTTGTTTATTTATTATTACTAAATTCTTTAGTATTTGATTTTTACCTATGCCTATGGCCTATCAAATCTCAGGCTCTTGTCTACCCAAACAGTTTAAGGCATGAATTCAATCTCATGTAGTGGGCCTTAAATCCAATCAGAAAATACTTGATTGCTCCCACAGTGTTTGCACCTCCATCATACCAGTATTTCTTGTAGAGAGGTGACCATTACAGATCATAGGATTTGCAACTGTGTTGGTGGATAGCTGTCTGCTCTGGTAACAAGTAGAGTACTTTCCCATATCATGAGCACTGGTCAGCAGGGGTGAAAGCTCTAATTAGTCAACAGGTCTACTTTTCTATGTTCAGTGAGATATGTAATTTTTATCTTATTATTTCTACATATGTATGTATGTATGTACTCATAAATGTATAAATACATCTACTTAATCCATTTTTGTTGTTCATCTGTTTCAGGGATAATCCATTTTTGTTGGACAAGAAGTCAGGAGGTTCATCCCTAGGAGAGAATAAGTCTCATCTTTCTTTCTGTAGTCATTAGTTGCCTAAATTTCTTTGCCTATGAAAACTCTCTTCTGCATTAGTATGTCTATCAATATTGCCGTTATTTAGGTAGTTTATGCATCCATTTCATGGAAAGGCTGTTTCATAGCAGACATCCTGGCATTCTGGCTTTTATAACTTTCTGCCTGTCTTTTCCTCAGTGTTCATGAACTGTGATATATGTGTACCACTGGTGCTTAGTGAGTCGCTTTGCCCACCACGAGTCTGGCTAAGCATTTGAAAGGAAGTTTCTAGTATCTGCAACTAAGTGTGTTCCTAGTCTATGGTTCTTGGTGTGAGTGGGGCACAATTATCAGACCAAGAAGCAAAACTTTCCTTTAAGTATGTGTGTTTATGTGTATGCATGTGCATATATTTATATATAATGTATATATACATTTGGGTAAAATATCCTGCATATATCTTTTAGGTTCATGTGGTATAAGATGTCATTTAATTCTGAGGTTTCTCTATTTCTTTTTGTCCAGACAACTTATCTATTTGAGAAAGTGGGGTGTAGAAATCATGTATTCTTACTGCTTTTCTGTTATTCTGTGCTTTGAATTCCATTAGCATACTTACTTATTAAAATATGTATATCAGAGTCTGGTGCATATATGCTTAACATTGTAATATTTTCTTGATTAATTCATCTCTTGATTAGAATGAGGTGTCTTTCTTTGTCTCTTCTGAATCATTTTAGGCTAAAGTCCGTTTTGTCAGATATTAAGATGGCAATACCTATTTGCTTCCTGATCCCTTTTGCTAGAATACCTTTTCCCCATACTTCCACTTCAAGGAGGTACCTGTCTTCAAGCTGGGTTTCTTGTAGATGACACAAATATGGGTTTTGTTTCTTAATCCATTCAGCGTGTCTGTTTTGATTAAAAGGTGTGTGGATATCAAACTCGTTTTGTTCTTATTTTATTTGTGTTCTTAGTTGTCTTTTGCATTTTATCAAATTGTAGCTTTGTTTATTTTCTTCCTAGTCTCTTGACTGTGTGTATGCCTCTCTTAATGTTGAAATATTGCTTTCAATACTCTGATTAGGGTTATTTTGTTGGATATAATTTTTTAGCCATTTGTTAAATCATAGAAAGTTTTACCTTCTTCAAATATACAAGATAGTATATCTGGATATAGTAATGTAGACTATAGTTTTGGTCTTTTAGAACTTGAAATGTATTGCTCCAGGCTTTTCTGAATTTAAGTTTCCATTGAAAAAATTCAGATGGTATTCTGATGTGGATTTCTTCATACGTAACTTGTATTTTTTTTTCTCCTGCAGGTTTCAATTTTCTCTTTGTTCAGCATATTTAGTCTTTTAGCTATTATGAGCTCTGGGATGTTTCTTTTTTGGTCTTGTATAATGGGGTTACTGTGTACTTTTTATATCTACGTGGTTTTGTGTTTCCTTAATTTGACAAAGTTTTATTCTCTGATTTTGTGAAAGATCTGGTCTGTGCCACTGACCTAGGATTCTTCTGTTTGAATCATTCTATGTGTAAGACTTCTCCCTGAGTTTTCTAATTAGGTTATTAACATTTTAAACTCCATGTACACTTTAGCTTGTGTTCTTCTCAATATCCCTTTCTTGATTTGATTCAATTACCAAATCCTGAGTTATATTATTTCTTTTAGTCATTTATTTTTATTTTATTGGACATTCCTCAATCATGTATTATTATCCTGTTGGAGTTCAATAAAATATTTGTCCTGTTGTATCTCTCTTAAATTCCTTGACTTCTTTAATTAAATTTATTTTTTTTCTTAAATTCTCTGTCTGGGTTCCATCTAGGTAGTTCTCGTTAGAGAACACTTGCATAGGACAGTGGTTGCTGGTAGATATACTATCTTGACCATTGTTGTCTTATTTTGAAATTTTACATGGGCATGTGGACTCGCTTCTTTGGTTGTGCATCTGATGTCCTAATGGGCCAGTGCAATAACTGCATGACTTGTGCTATGGCAAATAAAGCTGACAGATGATGTCTCTTAAAACTTCAGATCTGGAGCTAGCTCTGTGGGTTTGCAGATGGTGACATGTTGGGGGAAGGGTAAGGAAGACAAGAGGTGATCAAGGTAAGATGACTTCCAAGCAAAACGGACTGCAGGCCACAGGCAAAATGTATAATTCTTGTGGATAAATCTTCTGCCATTCACTGTTCTGAGACTGTTTCTTTCAAAATTCTTATAATCTTGAGGAACACATTATTTAAGCTGTCAGTTATATTGCCCTCATGTAGTATTTTAGCCATAAACTATATCGTGTTTTTTATTGCAAACTTCTAATATAGTTTCTGGTTTCTCATAGATAAATTTATATTATTTAAATTCTATGAAAGTGATTATAATTATATTATTTTAAAGCTTGAAGGCTTCAGGATAAAGTGTCACAGTACCTAGCTAGAGCCCACCCTGAAGATTTTCAATTACTACCTGTGCTGACTCTCAGAATGTTCTACTAATACTTTACTGGGTTTTCACCTTTTTCATGACTTTGGAAAATTGAGGATTTCTGCAAAGAGAATGTTTGCTCTTTTTCTGAGGTTCATTCTGTCTGCTTTCCTGTAAATGTCATGTATCTTGCATAGAATTTGAATCTGGCTGCTTGTGAAATTTTCTGTGACTGATGGGAAGCTAACCAGTGTCAACCACTAGAACTAATCCATCACATACAGTTGTCATAGCACAAAGAATGTCAATTATCTCTCACACAGTAACTTAGATGGCAAAATCGATCCATGAAGGTACAGCAAATTATCTTCTAAATATAGCATGTAAAGGTAGAGTCTGAGGCGTTCTCAAAAGTTCTTGCCCTAAAGAAAAACCAAATGACATGTCTGTTAGACAGCACATCAGATACAAAGATTTGAGGACCTAAAGGCCAGGAGGAAAGGGACAAGCAAATCCCAATGTATCTCACACAGAAGAATTCAAATACACGGTACAAGTGAAGAAAAGCAACAGCCCTCATTTGTGACACTACTTCTCATTGTTTGACTACTTAAAGAACTCTTACCTGAGATTTCCAATTAAGAAAGAGAAAAGAATGGCATCTATCTAATGGAGCTATTTGATTCTTGAGTTAAGTGAGTTTCTCACTCTCAGTTGGTATTTCAACACAATTGTGAAAAGCATAAAGTATCCCATTAAGTCATAAGGTTGATATTCTAAGTTAGTGTAGAAGATGATATTCTATTGACCACAAAACAGCAGAAATTTGTGGTTTCCTTTTATGTATTTTTAATTCAGACAGAGTAAAACAAGCATGGGAATATCATCTTTTGTTCAAATGCTTAATGAACATGTACTTCAGATACTGCGCAAAGAAACAGTGCATTGGAATGAACAACCTTGAAGTGATCATTGTCTTCATGGATCTTAAACACTAGCAAAACACTAAAACTAATTACTAAAGAACAATAAATACCTTCCATGGAATTCATTTCTCGATTTGTTACATTGTAGTTCTATTTTGTTAATATGGCTAATAAAGACTATTTGAGATAAAAGGATATATTCTGTTGAACTATGATCACACTGGAGCATGTCACAATTCTTTTGCAATGTCAAATAGCAAAATTAAAGAGTAACACAATTAAATAAAACCTTTCTTGGAGCAAAGAGGACCAAAATGTTTCATTAACGCTTTAAAACTAAATGCAAACTTATGTTTAATTCTACTAAAGGCTTAATGATCTCAGCAGGAACTTTGACAATTCAAAGTGAGATCCAAACAGATGCATTGTGTGTTATCAAATTCTATAAATTAGATATTCAATGAATGTGTTCAGTTGAAACCCTAGAAATTATATTCCAAATGAATTTGAATCTTTTATTGTGACACGAGAATTCAGCTTCAATTAATTAAAGTTATTTTTGTAGTTTTATGTTACTAATCTTACAGTGCCTTTCAAGAAATAAGCCAATTCATTTCTAAGAAGTGAATAGCATTGCTGAACAATTGTGTGCATATAACCAGACTTTAAGATGAACAAAATAAGAAATACTGAATTCTTATTAAACATGTTAAGAGAAACTGAATTCTAACTTACTATACACATTTTCTTTCTTAATCTGCCTGTAAATAATCAAAAGAAATGACAGATTGATTTCTGTGGAGGAAAGGAACGAGATGACTGTTGATTGGCTCCTCTATATCAACGATTCAAAAGTCACTCAAAAGTCCATGACACTGTCAATTTATATGACAAAGGATGGGTGTGGACGGACAAGTAGTCTTTGAATGTCCTCAGAAGTGAGTGGCCATACTACTTCTACAGAACAGCAAAAGATCTGTTCCTAAGAAAGCAGTATATTCTTGTATATTAATGTTTAAGGCTTAATGCTTATGACCCAATTTTAATGAATAAATAGGATCTTATAGTTTCCAAATGACCATTTACAAAATGAATATGCAACCCCTTGACTCTGCTAGCAAGCCCTTGTTATGGGAAATTTTAAAAGTGCCTCCATGAAATTTTCTTACCCATTATACTCTTTTACGGAGAAGCACAGAATTACAGAAGTTACATGCTTGACCTTGGTATTTTGAACAGTGCCAAGAGCAATATTCTCTTAAATTTTCTCCTCCTAATTAGTACAAGCTGTCTCTTGCTTTTTATCTCTCCACATTTAAGTGGAAATATGAGGCAAAAAAAGACAAATTGTTCTTTGTTCCTTTGCTAACTGCCACCAAGACAAATGATACTCCTGTAGGTTATGGGAGTACTTCAAGGAGCTAAAAGCCCTTTATTACATTCTGCTAGTGCCATGTGTAATAAAGCAATGAAGAATGAGCAGTATAGCACATCACTTAGATAATGAGCCACCTACTGAACTTGAAACATTGTATGTTTCTTAGACAACCATTTGACTGTTCACTCCTTTATTCACATATACTTGGAGAACAAAGAGATTACATAAGTATGTGAAGATAGGACACTTTGGCCATTGATGGATGTGGACTTGCCTACACAACTGATAAGGGAAGATGCCCAAAAATGCTTCTCATGAGGACAAAAGGTAGTGCCACCCTTCAGGAAATGTTTAAAAGTAAGTGCTATAATTTATTAGTTTGTTTATACTATATATTCCTCTATTATTAATTGTTGCTTAAAATACTCATGAATATAGACATACAAATATAGTCAAAATATACTACATGATGAGGGTTAGATAGACTACAACTGGAGGTAGTGGCTAAGATATTATTCTTATACCAATGACTTCTTTTTCTTTCAACAGATAGCCTATGGTATCATGATACATTATGGACTCTTATGTATTCTGGGTGGTAACAATATGGATGATTCTATTTACCTATGAAAATAGTTTCTCTATACTTAAATTAAAAAGAATGAAGAAAACCAGCATGACACATTGAAAAATGGCCCACATTTCTCCCAGGTCAACATTAAATATATTCTAAAATGTGTGATGATAGATTTTCATTGCTAGAGTTAAAAAACATTGACTTCAACAAACAATAAGTAGACTTTTGTGTTTGTTTTTAGAGACAGGGTTATTCTGTAGCTTTGAAGCTTGTCCTGAAACTCACTCAGTAGATCAGGCCGACTTTGAACTCACAGAGATCCACCTATCTCTGTCTTCCAAGTTCTGGAATTAAAGGCATGTGCTACCACCGCCTGACAAGAGTAGACTTGAATGAAATTTTTCTTTGGGATACTAAATCTGAGTACAACAGGATTGAGTCCCTCAGCCCTGCATACACTCATTTTGTGTAAATTTATCATAATGTTCTAACCTGGGCTAGAAAAAATGGATGAAAATTAGTGAGACTAAATTCAAAATTATCAGTTTGATAGTAACAAGAAACTGTACTATGTCTAAAGGAAAACAAAAAAGAACCTGCAGAAGAAAGCACTGCCAGATGAACATCCTATTTTAAGAGTATCACCCCATGTTAGCTAGAGGAAAAGAAGCCATAGTCTCATCCAGGTCCTAAACTGAGAAGTCCTGTGAGATCCTCCATTGACATTAGATACATGTAGATAGTTTGTTTGGCACTAGAAATTATTTTGTGTCATAATTTCTCTGTTTTTCGTGAAATAGAAAAATCTTAACTCACCGGCTCACACAGAAGAGAAATACACAGGTAGATGTTTGAGGCATGAGACAGTATAAAATCTCATGTGGGAGAAGGAGAGAACATCCCTGCTGGACTAGAATAAGGTCAAGAGAACCAAGTGGCAACTTGGACTATAGTCACTTACTCAGAAACAGATAAAATATCGGTACACCATTGTGAGCAGACATGTGTGTGCAGCAAAACCTAAGAGTAGAGTAAGATTGAATTGGGGGTTGCCTGCCATAGAAGATTCAGTAGCAAGAACCAAAGAAAGTGAAAACAAGATGAATGGTAGTATATAAATTCAAAGGGTGCTATAAAAACCCTGCTTTTCAGACATTATAGGATCACACAGTGGCTGTGACTGCATGCCCAAGATTTGCATAATGTCAAGTCAACCGAATTTCCAGGTTGGATGGAGGAGGAGCACACAAAGCCCTTACCCCTAGCTGAGAAGCTATTGGAAATCAATGACTGCTGGGGAAGGGCGAGTCCACTTTCTTCTCATAAGGCCACTGATAGGCTGCCTTTACTCCAGTGGATTCCCCAAATCCACCCATAGTCAAGCACCAGTAAATGGGCTCAGTGGACTTAGAAAATGAGTATATAAAGTTGGGAAGGAGAAGCAGTGGGGAAATTACTGGAGGAGTCAGAGGAGAGAAGCAGGGATGGGTTTGATCAAAATGTATCATATGCATGTCTGAATTTCTCAAACTAAATGTTTAACAAAACTCAAGGGGATCAAATGAAGTTGACAGAAGAATTGTGGAACTACTGAGGCCGCTCCATGGGTAAAAGTATTTACCGTGCAAGCCTGAGAGCTGAAGTTTATTCCCTGGAACCCAGGGTGGAATGAGAAAACCAGCTTCCCAAAGTTGTTCCACATGCTCCTTTATTCCCATATAATATAAACAGAAACCATTCAAACTGGGCAAAATGAGGCCATGACCAGTTTATTTAATACTTCAGAGTCTTATGATCTACTAGAGAAAATGATAAACAAAACATCTATTCGGTAGAGAAGGTGAACTGGAGAGAAGAACATGTGAAGTGGATACGGTGGAGGGTGAGCTGTGATCAACAAGGAGAAAGCAAGGTTACTCAATAAGAACAAAGCGGAAGTTCAGGTCCAGTACAAAAATAATAATAAGGAATATGAACATTGAAATCAATACCTGTGACAAATGTAGCAGTTATGTTAATGAATGAGTAAAGGAGTCTGGGTGTTGTTTAGATGACTGCAATAAGCTGTAGTCCAGAATAACTTGTCTATAAACTTCAGAAAGAATTCAAAATCTTGATAGTAGGAACTAAGGTCTTAAAGAGGCATGAATTATTAGAAAAGACACTTGTCCTAAGTACAGAAATGTGGATAACATAAAAAAGAAAAACATCATTCTTTGAGAGGATAATTTGAAAGTTTCTTCAAGAGAGCCATGTTTTAATTAGGGGGAGAAGATAAGAAGAAACTTCTGCAAAGGGCTTGAATATAAAGAATTTTTTCTGATGACAGAAAAGAGTAAATATACTTAAAAAGATTAAAGAAGAAACCATCAGGAGTTGAAGAAGTGTGGAAAACCTAGGCCAATGACGGGATATCATAACTTATTTAATCACCCAAGTAAGATCACAATGACTAACTATTATGGCAGACAGACATGCATTGTGGAGTTAATATTGACCAAGTTTATTGTGGTCAGAGCATCTGTGGTGTTTTCTGAGGAAGAAACACTGAGGTAGTACCGATAGTTTCCCATGTCACTTCTGGGATTACATCAGTGACATGTTGAGGTCTATGGAAAACATCAAGAGAGTACAGAGATCTTTAAATGCTCCCCATTGGTCTCTTCACTGGGACAGTGAGAAGACAGTCATCACTTCTAAGAGTTCTCGCAACTGTGTTGGAACGTTATGGGGGAAGTTCCCCTTTGAAGATGTAAACATCTAATACCAGCTAATATGAACCTATAAAGCATTCATATCTCAAAACTAATTGCTGTTACATCTATTATTTCCCAAGAGGCTGGCAAGATAGCTCAGTGGGTGAAACTTGGATCCCCAGTGTTCATGGAAATTCATGGCGTGACAGCATTCATTTCTAAGATAAGCAATGGTGATTAGGGGGAGTAGAAACAGATGACTTCCTGGAGTTCACCAGACCATCCAGAAAAGCTAAATCTATGAGTGTCAATAGATTCATTGAGAAATTTTATCTAAAACATATTTAGTGAGTGATAAGGCTCCCCTAAAATACATATATATATATAATATATATCTATCACATAGACAAAAACATATGCATAAATAACATACTCACACTAAGACAAGCAATAAAAAGAACTTTTTTTCCACTGACCTCTTTTCTTCTGCCACTTGTCACTGTATGTACAGTATGGAGTCACTGAAATAAAGGAAATAGGAAGCTCGGGCCTTGGAAATAAGTTTTAGAATCAATATAAGGAAGAAGAGAAAAGACCTTAAGCAATTTGTTGGGGCCAAAGTAAAATAAATGAACCAAAAAGCTAATAGAACTGAGAAATGAGAGGAACACACAATGCTAAGTCAGCAGCACCTAAGACGGGTGTCTCCGTTTCTGCTGGGAAACAAGCAGAAAAGTTAAAAATAGGCATTTCTAAGTGCTTTGGAACTCCTGAGTTAGATACTTTAAATACTGTTCCCTGTTCATACTGTTGCCTCGATTCTGAATCTTTGAGAGCCAGTGACAACACTAGAAAATGGCAAGTAGCAGAGGCCTTAGGAATGCAGCTTGATGCCACTCCATATACAACCCCTAAAAGCCGAGCGTGTGTCCTGCCTGACTCTTAGCCTGCACTGGCTTTCATTTTCTGTTTTGTTTACCATGATGAGCATGAATTTTAAAACATTCTTTGGCTCAAACATTCTGACAAGTATGAAACCTCAACACACACACACACCTAACCCATTTATTGTCAAAAGTCTATAAAATTCTAGTTTTATCATGAAGACAGAGGGTCCAGGGTGGATCTGGCCCAGAAGGCCCAGAAGTGGATCTCCTAGATGTGTTGAGTTCACCAAGTATACATTTAACCCTCACTAAAGTTTCAATGATCGAATATGGTCTTCAAAATCAACTGAGGGCTTGGAGACAACTGTCCTCATTTTTCTTCTATAAAGGCATTGATTGGGTAACTAAGTTCACTTGATTCACTGTATGCCATAGAAAAATCCAACCAGCACATGTCAAGTGCTCATTAATCATAGATGGAGAACAAGGCCAGATAGGACTCATGGAAAGACGGTGATTATTTCACACTTTTCACTTTGCCAGCCCTTCCTGGAATGCCCACAGCACTAGACCAGGCAAAGCATTCAAGCATATGTCCAATTTCTGTTTTCTCCAGAAATACATATTTAGTTATGGTCATTTCTAAAAAGTCCCCTTTGCCCACAGCATGCATTGTTGTGCGGTGCTACTAACATTTCTATTTCTCTACTCTTTAGTTTACCCTTCCACTAAAACATCTCAGCAAAATAGACATTTTATTGTAGCTTCATTGGTTTCATATATGTATGTTAAATATGTCACACTGAATGACCAGTTGCTTACTTCAGGCTAGTGAATACAAGTTTCCAAAGACAAGTCAGGTTACCAGTATTGCAAATATCCTGAAAGCTGTCATTCTAGAAGTATGATACTGTTGTTTTATTAATAACCATCAAAGGAAAACAGATACGACTATTATGATTGATTTAGTATATTTTTAGAAATCATATGCTAAACATTTTTTAATTTGGTAAAATGTCTTTTAGATGAAAATTACTATTTCAGACATCAAGGCAGCTAAACAATTGGTTCCTTAAGGTTGTTTCTTCAAAAATTAAATACTTCAACTGAACATTTTAAAATTCTCTCAAAATGTGTCCAAACTCATCCTATTAAACTAAATCCTCTAATGCTCACTTTGTGTGCTGCCAAATTACTACCATGAAAGCAAAGGGGCTTCCATAGTGTTAGGTCATGAATTATCTCCCTTCCATGAGGAGTGAGAAGAGTTCCGTTTATAAATATTTTGTAAGCATTCCCTAGAATTTTCTTTGTCTTCCAAACAATAATGAATTTCTATTTTGATTCAACATTTATCCTACCTAGGTCTTGTATAACATAAAACAACAAAATAATTAATAGTTTCCTACTCACTTATAAAATTCAATTTTGTGTTCAACTACAAGGTAAGTATTTTTCCCTTAAATAACACAAGAATAATAGTATGACACGTTTTGCTAATAAAACAAATGAATTTAAGTGTTTCACCCTCTCCACTTATGTCATCTAATTATTAAAACAAATATAACAAAACATATGTTAATAGAATTCACTAAGCCAAAAGGTTTTCATAAATTAATTAGGCATGAAGTCCAGATCATAAAATTTAAATGGTTAAAAAACCTAATAAATCTACTAACCTGTTATAATTGGGTCTCTATCATCAATAAAGAGAACCATGAAACAGAATAAGGATATCTGGGCTCTAGTCAATGTCCTGATACTCACTTGTTCTAAGAATTGAGAAGTATTTTTACATAAATCCCATTCACCTTAATTATAACATGGCATAATTACTTGAAGAATGCTTTATGTAGATACCCTAAAAAACTATTAATAAATATTTTGAAAATTATAAAGATAAACATGGATATAAATAATTATAGCTATGCATATAAATCAAATGATAGACCCCAGACAGGTAGCTATTATATATTTTATATTTTTATGGCATTTACTCTAATAAATGATCATTGATTTATGGGTAAATTTACCATATTGTTATTAAGTAGCAAGGAAAAAGACTGCATTATCCTCCAGTCAGTATTACCCAAAGCTGTTTCGCTCTGATTTTCCCAGCCTCTTCTCCTGCTCTCTTCTGTTAGCCCCGTCAAAGTTAAGAGGCCCTAAAACTGGAGACAAGTGATCAATATGCAGTCTGATACTTCAAAATTTGCAGATTAGAATAGAATTTAATATGTGCATGTCACCCACTTGCACAAATCAAAAGTTCAACGTAATGTTTACTATACCATCCTTTAGTTAACATCGTAACTTTCTAATTTTTTAATTTTTTTAATGAAAACAGATTATTTTCATACAATGTAAGGTAAGGGAATGGTCAGGATTAAACTGGAGCATTTAAAAACAAATAGAACATATACTGCTATGGTCAAAGTCAAACCAAGGAATCAGTAGTAGATGGTTTGTTGCCCAGAGCATCAACAAAATACCACAATTCCGTTCCATAAACACCAGATACACATTTTTTCTCAATTCTGGATGCCAGGTGTGTGAAACCAAAAGGTTAGCAGGGCCATGGTCCTTCTGAAGACTAAAGGTGAGCCTTCCTTTGCATAACATTTATCTCTGTGAACCTTTTCACATGCCCTTTCCTGTACCTCACTCTGTCTTATAACTCAAACTTGCACTTTATTCAACATTCTTTTGCTGTTGTTGTTGTTTGTTTGTTTTTTAATTTTTGTTTTTGTTTTTGAGACAAGGTTTCTCTATGTAACAGCCCTAACTGTCCTAGAACTGGCTCTGTAGACCAGGCTGGTCTTGAACTCACAGAGATCCACCTGCCTCTGCCTCCTGAGTGCTGGGATTATTGGTGAGCAACAACAGCGGCCAGCATGTGTTTGGTCAAAGATCTGCAAACAACAGACAAGGGTTCCCTGTACCTTTCTTTGATAACCCATCTCTTCCCTGGTGTCTGCTGTCTAAGTCACTCATCGACCTCATTCTGCAAGACCGTTTCCTACCACCTGTTAGGCTTCATCTTTGTCCCAACAATGAATTTGCTAATTTCAGTGCCTTTTGCAAACTGCTTATGCTGATAACCAAACAGATTAGTAAATGCATGTTTATTTCTACTTAAGTTTACATCTTTCATATTTTACCATAAGCAACAGAGGGAAATCTTGAGTGTCATCTCTGCCTCCTGAGACTTCATATTAGTGCATCTACATTTCTCTTCTTCTAAGGGTACTGGTCATTGGTTTTAAGATCCACTTCGAATTCAGAATTGTCACATTTCATAACCTTTATTAATATCTGTAAAAACCCCCTTCTGAAAACAAGGCTAAGTTTCCAGGACTGGGGTTAAAATAAAGTTTATCTTTTAGTGAGCACAATTAGATCCATTATAGATGGAAAGTTGGGATGTTCACCATTATGTACAAGGCTTTCTAACTTATTATCAGAAACTTGCAATAGCCACTGTACTGTCAGGATTTGCTGTGAAACATTAAGGGAGACACCCTTAACTACAAAGTTTACCTAATTTTCTTCACAAATAATTTTAACCTGTCATATGTGTGAAGCCAGGTCCTAGATGTATGAGCATGAAGGAGGGAAACAGGGTCTAGTGTCTGCAACCCACCCAAGTCCAGAGAGAAAGCAGCACACCATAAATGCCAATAGTGTCTACTCATATCTTTTTATCCCCAGGTACCAGGAGAGTAAAATTCAATTGCATTTTGTTTGTGAATCCAAGCAGAGAAAAATCACTATTATTGAAGAGGATAACTGTAAACAAGAAGTTACAGAACACTGGAAAATTTTCTCTGCATCCATTTGTCATAAAAATGGTTTTCAGTGAAGGAAGCATTGCTCTCACAATGAGACCAAAAATTCCTAATAATGATCAAGTGTGCCTCGAAGTTGCATAACATTTTGATTTTCCAGTAAGGAAGGGAGGAGTGTGTATTTGACCAAATAAAAATAATAGCATTCACTTAAGAAATATCATTAATAGTTTCAGTTATTACCATAATTTGAAGAGGCCACACATTTTTCTATTTTTTCAAGTTAATTGAAATAACTATACCAATCATCTGGAGATAAATTGACAAACCACATAGGCTAGTAAAACCTTACCATCTTAAAGACATATAAGCATGAGTAAAGTAGGCAACAGGCAGATTCTAGGGTCTTTAGAAAGGAAGGATATTTTATTTATCATGAGGTTGTGGTGGCTTAAAAGAAAGCGGCCCCCAAAGGGAGAAGCACTATTAGCAGGTACAGCCTTATTGGAGGAAGTGTGTCTCTGTGGGAGTGGGCATTGAGGTCTCTTTTTTTCTCTGGTGTCTCTTCACAGCAATAAAAAACCTAAGACGAGATCATAGACGACTTCTCTTTAAAGTTGAAGGACATTTTTTTTCTGAATTTATAGAAATGTTGTTAGCTTACTAGTCGAAGACAGTGCTAATTCCTGTCTCATCATCCAGCCTCACCACCAGCAGTTAAATCTTTGTCCTCCCAATGGCAATACGCAAATATCAGCCTTGATTTATTTCTTTGGGGGAACAGCAGAGTTGTTTACTATATCCTTTTCTGAAATCTATTAAAAAGGGTACATACAATAACAGAAAAAGCAGTTTGAATTTGAACTGTAAAGTCAGTAAAGGATTCCCCCACTTTAAAAATTGTCCCTGAGTTCAGTAAGTTTCATTCTCTGCCCACAGTTGCCCACCTTAGAAGCCTAGGGATGGTCATGATTGAACCCTTCTGTGTGACTGCATCATCCATGCTCCTATGGTGACCACATAAGCAGGCAAAATTCTCAGGGCACCTTTCCAAATCTGTTATCCCACCCCTGAGAGCACTTTTCCTAAACTCTCACTATCTAAGCTGCATGAAACCGCCTAATTAACCCTCTTCCAATCCTAGGCAGAGAACCAAGAGCTGGACAAGGCCTGATGGCAGATCTTACAGGCACAGCAGCATGTAGTAACTGATATTGTGATCAATCAAATCACAAGTGTTCGATCAAATGTAATTTCTCATATTTATATGCACAATTAGCCTTCTTTTTTCTCTCCAGCTCATAAAAACATAATGAGAAATATGTGCCCCTGCTTTCCACACTATTTTATTCACTCTAAAAGGTAGCAAATATAGATTGGTAAGACTGCTCCCTAACAGAACCAAAGTTATGTCGCATCTACCATAGCAGAAATTCTGGCACCTTGAAAAGGAAGTGAGCACAAAGAGGAAGAGAGCAATGTCATCCGTGAGCCCATTAGAGAGCCAGTTTTCTTTCCATCCAGCTGCTAGATCAGCTAAGGGCTAATGTCTCTCTCAGTCACAAAACAGAGGCAGAAAGGAAAGGCATGGTCCAGCAGCAAGAGATTTCAGCAGGCATTTCTACAGTGTACAGACATTTCCTTCATCTCCAGAATGCCTTCTCATCAGACAATAACCAGCAAATTTAAACACTCTATGAAGGCTATGATCTGTAAGCTTCATAACTGGAACACATAGTGATGTACTATAGTATGTAGGGGGCTGAGCTGTCAATACTTAGAAAAATATAGAAAGATGAAGCAAAATTGGGATTTAATTAAATAAAAGGTCATGGATATGGGGAACACACATCTTAGTTCCTATCTATACAAGAATAGTATAGTGTTTTTTATAAAGAAATTAAATATCAATTATACAGGGAGTTTTAGTGTTAAGTCTATGAATTAATTTAAGTGCTTTGAGGATTATATATAAAAAAGTAGACCTAGAATAAAGCCTTTATGGATTGCTCTTGAGAGACAATGCTTCCTTCCAGAGCAGACTCTGTTAGAGCTGCTTCTACGTCTGGCTGTTTATAATCTCCCTTTAAAAATGTCACAGTTACGGTCCACATTCCATCCTAGATGTAAGCACAAACACAGTCAAGATACTTGGATTTTTCTTTTAGGTTTGGATTTTTAAGCTTGTAGATATTTGGATTTTTAAGCTTGAAATATTCTAGAATTTTTAAATTTTTAGATCGGTTCGATGACACTTCCTGTCATCAAATCAGTTTGACTGTCACCCATTCTGATACTCTCTGACATTGAATGCCTTTCTTCAGGACAGTTCTAGATTGCAGTGTATCCTTAAGAAGCAGTCAATTTTAAGGCAAAGGAAAGGAGAACCAGCGTTGGCTGGCAGCTTTAGTAGTGTTTGTATTAGTCAGCCTTGTCTCAAAACATAGAGAAGGTGTTTTAGACCATATGAATCTATTTTATCACATTTTTGGAGAGTACTAACTGAACACCAAGGTGTCATTAGCTTTGGACTCTTCTGGGGCATAACTATTTGTCTAATAGATGACCATGGTACTGTAGGGCATGAACCCGAGTGGAGTTGCTGACTATGAAGCATGCTCACTGTGCACCACTTACCAATTTGTAACTTCTACCTCTTAAACAATTCAGGGGAGGTTGACCTCCCACAGAAAGTGTTAAGAGAAGTCACTTTATTACTCAGATAGGCATCGAGAGATGAGAGATGCCGAGAATGCATGGCAAGCTCATCTCTCAAAGCTCAGGAAAGCTGACTGTGGCTATGGGATCCTAATCAGCGCATGCTCTTTCTACTGCAGCCAAGGGAACACAGCAGTGCCTTATCTGGACTTTTATATACCTGGTGTCACATGGATGTCTCAGAGACACCGAAGGTCAGCCTTTCTAGGAGGGATGAAATAAACCCAGGTTATTCCAGATAGCTCCTCCTCATCAAAAGTCGAGGCACTTCAGGCACTCTCTCCAGTTAATACTGGGAGATATGAGCAAGAAGAGCAAGAGCAAGCTGAGTCAGCCAGACCTGCGCTACACTGGCTCCAGACAGATAGCCCATCCACTTACACAGCATTTGCAGAGTGCTTCCACAGAATGCCTTGGAGCACAGTTTTAGGCCTACCAATGGGACTAGGTGCGGTTTTGACTTTTTGACTTTCCATCTGTAATGATTTGAATGAAACTAGCCCCCATAAGCCAACATGGAGCTGCACTATTAGGAGGTATTGCCAAGGAAGTCTGTCACTAAGGGTGGACTTTAAATTGGAGAAGCTCAAGTCAGGTCCAATGGTTCTCTACCATCCTCCTTCCTATGCATCTAAATGTAGAAGTCTCAGTTACCTCTCCAACACCATGGCTGTCTACCTGCCACCATGCTTCCTGTCATGGTGATAATGGACTAAGTCTCTGAACTGTAACTCAGACCCAATAATACATTTCCCTTTACAAGAGTTGTAGTGGTCATGGGGTCTCTTCACAGCAACAGATCCCTAACTAGGACACTGTTCTTCTTAAATTACCACTTTCTTGTTTGGGAAAAGTCTTATTTCTCATGCCTAGAGTTTGGCACTAAAGCGGGCTCTAACTATGATGCCAAGTGGAGACATTTTGAACAAGCTATGAAATAATTTTTCAGTAACACCTTTTCTTTAAAGCAACACTTCTCAATCTGTGGGTCACAACTTCCTTGGGGGTCAAATGACCCTTTCACAGGGGCCACCTAAAACTATTGGAAAACAGGTCTTTACACCATGGTTCATAACAGTAGCAAAATTACAGTTATGAATAAAATAATTTTATGCTTGGGGATCACTACAACATGAGGAACTGTATTAAAAGGTCACAGCATTAGGAAGGTTGAGAACACTGCTCTAAAATATGTTAATAGGCTAAGTGTGAATCATTCAATAGGTATGGAGAAAACGTTGGGAACCAATAACTCAACTCTACTTATTATGATGCAAATTAGGAAGATTTTATTCAGTGACAATCTACAGTGTTTTACTTGATCATTAATGAGATTCCTCACCCTCTTTTCTACATCTTCCAAGAGATTGTTTGAACTTTCTTTTATTAAAGACTTCTATCCTTTAATTCAATTTTCTATTTCTTTCCCAAGGGGGCTACTGCATTTCTCACTTATATATGTGTTACTGAATATATTATTTTTGCTTGCAACTTTTTAATTATTATATGACTTATCAGTAGCACTTTTGCATTCTTGCCTGTGTAAGACCAACTCTCTACCACTACTGAGGTACAGTACCACAGCCATGAGTCAATCTGCTAGGCACTCATGTGATCCAGCTGAATTTCGTAACTGCCCTCAGAGATAAACAATACAACGATCTGAGAGAAGAATTTTCTGTGTCTTGGTTTCATTGGGTTTTTAAATCAGATTTTTCTTCACTAACCTTATGACAGAACCAAAATTTTGAATTCTGATTGTGCTGGGGTGGGTAATTAATTAAACCAAAAGAACTATCAAGAAGTATAGACTTTATTCATAATGTCATTAACACAGTCAGGGCTCCTCCACTTCCAAGAAGGTTTGCTTGCTCATTTCTTCCCCATCTGTCTGATCTAGCATATGACTCAGTTTCCCTGCTCCTATCTCAGACTCATCATCATGCATAGTAGTGCCTCTTACACACTGGAACACTTGGCTCTACTCTTAAACTCTCTTACCCTGTTACAGTTACATAATCACTACCTGTTCACAGTCACCAAGAAAATAAAACTTCTCAGCGTTGTGAGCATCATGGGTATCCAAATTAACCATAAGTAAAGTTCATAGACAATCAGTATACATAATTTGTACATGGCTACAGCAGGTATCTAATCATGAGGATTATATGACACAACTACATAAAAACTTTTTATTGTTTCTCTCTAATGGAAAATAAGGACTTCGAAAACCACAAGAAATTCCTTAAACATGTAAATTTTTTATTTCATCTTCAAGACTATCCCACCTTAAATAACTGTAACCAAGTTTAATGGTAAATGATACAAGTTTATCTCTAAAGAGCACATAGAGACAGACAGACACAGAGGGATACAGAGACAGAAATTTATGTGTGCGTGCATACACACATACGTAAGAAACTAAGAGTCAACTTCTAAACACCTACACACCTCTATGGAGGACATGAGCTGTATATCACCTGTAGTTAAATAAAGTTGGAGTTGTCCCTAAAGCTTAAATGGAAGGTTTATAGAGGTTTATGGATATAGTTTCTTGAGGTTAGCAGAGGCCATACTTTTTAAAACAGAAGAAAAACCATCTTATTCAAGGAGAACCTGGAGGTCCTAGTTCTATTATTGATAAAATTGTCCACAGCTTTCAGGCCATGAGTTTAGAGAGATCCCCATCTCCTGCTCTTCTTCAGAGCACCTCAGAGAAATGGATGAGGCTCCTATTCACAGATGAAGCTTTAGGGTAAAAGCTACATGGTCTCTAATAAGTGGGGTTCTTTAATGAATGACTATGATCAAAGGCATCTGGTCACAAACAAACCTGCGAGGGGTATCTATTGACACTGAGATAAAGCTGCTGTTTTCAAAGTTTGTGTGAAGAACTTTGCCATACAGTGACGCAAACTTTGCAAGGAAAACTCATGTTTAAGTAAGTTTTTTTTTCATAACTATTCTTGGGCAAACAAACACAGATTGCAGGCCTCCCTCATGTGGGACAAATGAGAAACCCTTTCTGAAGAGCACGTGGTAGGTAGATATGCAGTGAGTCTGGGAAAATCAGCCATCTGAAACCCTGTCAGAGGAAGTACCAATCACAGTGTTGTGTAAACTAAGTCTGAACCTAGGGATCCACAGACCTTAGGTTCTTAATGCAAATATATTTTTCTCAGTGTTGGTCGATGCGTGCACCAGCCAAGAAACGTTCACTTGAAGTTATAAATTCCTAGCTCTCATTTTTATAATTCAGGGTTAGAAAGTATGAAGTCTAAAACTATAAGGCTGGCAAAAGCAAACCACAGCTGAATTGCTGATCCCTTGCACTGTTGATTCCGCAAAAGAGAAGGTACTATTTATAATGCAATAATAAAAAATTAAATGTGGAAAAAAAAGGAAGTGACGAAAAGGAAATGGTATCCAAAACAGTGTATAATTTTATGAAAGGGGCAAAAAACATGAGGAATATATCAACTCATTTCTGCAAGTTTTCTTATAAAAAGCTGAGCTTGATCCAGTAAGGTATCTCAGCAGGTAAAGATCTTTTCTGTGAATCCTAATGACCGGCGTGTCTGAATTCAGTCCCTAAAACCAACACACGGCAGAAGAGAACTGACCGCTGTAATTTGTACTTTGACATCCACATGTGATTTGTGGAATGAGCTTGGCTCCTTCTGCCCCTTCCATACAATTAATTAACAATTAATTAATAAAAGAACTGAGGAAAGGGGACAATTTGAACTTTATAAAAGTTAAAATATTTAATTTTCCATTGTAGCAATTTCTGAAATTATAGCTTTAATTATAGCAAGTTTAAGCATACTTACCCTTTAAATTCTGGGATAACTAAAATGAAATCAGATCATTTTTCCTTGTCCCTTTCCTCCCTCCATGCCTTTCCATATATACTCCTTTGCTCTCTCTCATTTCTTTTTTTATTGATTTTATTGGATTCTTTCTTATGGGTTTATCATTGTGTGTGTTTGTGTATATGTGTATTCATGCACAAATTCCTAAATATATAAACCAACCTGATCAGTCTGTACAATGTCAAGTTATATGCATGTTTTCAGGATTGGCCACTTGTTATTGGATAAACAACTTGGGAGTTTTTCCTCTCACTTTCAGCATTCCTAAGTTACCTGGAGTTCTTTGTGTATGGTTAAGTTCCCATAAGCTTTCCCCTTCCAGGTGAGCAGGTCTATTGGTATTATCCTTGTTCAGGTCTGTTTTAGACAGCCAGGCTGATGAGACGCTATGGGTATAGCTTCTCTGATATTTATAGGAGACTAAATTTCACAGAAAACTTCCTCCTTTGGCTATTACAGTCTTTCTGACTGCACTTCCACTGTGACCCCTGCGCCCAAGTACAGGAGTTGTGTTGTCAATGTACTGATTCTGGCTGATTACCCCACAGCCACTTGACCTCTGCATTTTGATCAGTTATAATTTTCTGTAATGTTGTTTTCTGCAATGGTCTCTGTTGTTGAAGGAGACATTCATTTGATGATACCTATACTTATCTGTGAGCATAAGAAAATATATTTGGAATGTAGTCAAGAATTATACTGGTTTAGTAGGGGTGGTGGTGAGTTCTCCAAGATCCATAACTTCATTATCCCTAGAGAATTGTCTAGGTTTACAGTAAAACACATAATTTCCAACTTGTTGCCTGCTGTTTAAAGTCCAGTTGGAAAGCCATTGGTTACTGCTAAGGTACGTGTGTCACTATCCTGTAGGGATACTGTGTCATGTTGGGCCACAAAAAACCTAAGATAGTCAAAAGAGTTCAGAGCAAAATGAATAATGCTGAAGAGATTACCATTCTGGACCTCAAGATAAATTACAGAGTGAAAGTGATTTTAAAAACTTATGGTACTGGCACACACACACACAAAAAGTTATGTAGACCATTGAAACAAATTGAAGACCAAAACATGAGTTTGTACAACTGAAACCATCTAACATTCAACAAAGATTTCAAAAACATATACTGCAAAAAAAAGACAGAGCCTGCAACAAATGGTACTGTGAATTCTTGATGTTCACAAGCTGAAAATTAAAATTAGACACATATCTATCACTACAATGATGCCTCTGTCCCAAACCTACTTTTATAAATATTGAGGCCACAGAAATGTAAGAAACCAAGCCATTAAATAGCAAGAAACACTGATGTACAGAATAAAATATTATAATGTATGGTTTAAATGTGAATGTAATGAGGATAATATTTTGCTAAAGCTTTAAGTTGTCGTGTATATGCCCATAAATATATTCTTTGTACTTCTTAAGTTACAGAATCAAAATTAATTAAAAATGTGTTCCTCAAAAAGTTACTATTTTATTTGAAGAAAAGTTCAAATAAGTGAAATATGATTTACTTTTCTAGTGTTTGTTTAAACTGATACCTAAAGGTTTCTAAGAGGCTAATGTGTCTAGTGAATTTCCAAGGATCAGACATGGGAAGCTGATGAAATGAGTCTCCAAACTAACACACAGTAGAAGACACTTTCAAAAAAGTTAAGACTTTGTTCTTACACATCTGTTTATGGTACTCAAATAGATATTTCTTTGACACTAATCCTTTGCTGTAGGCAGAGACTGCTCATTCATTTCCAGCTGCCCTAACCCAAAAGAATCACACAGAAACTTTATTAATTACAACAGTACATGGCCAATAGCTTAGGTTTTCCAGCGTCTGACTCTTTCAGCAACTTCATGGCTTCTCTCTGACTCCACTTTCTTTTCTCTCTCTGCCTTGCTCTATTCTGCTCTGTCACAGGTCAAAGCAGTTTCTTTATTCATTAACCAATTTTTATTGTTTATTGCAACACATATACAGAAGGACTTCCCACACCACTTTGGTAAACTATAACAAGAATAAAGCAAATCTAAATTGTCCCTGTCCTTCCTGAATAAAGAAAGCTTTCCTCCAAACATCCCTGAGACTATGTTTAAGTATCTAACTGTTCCAATCCACATTGTCTTCCATCACTTTCCCTAGTCTTTGGTTACAATGTCCTCATATCTCATTGCTATTTCCTACAAGATTCATCAATTTTTGCCTGAATATTGTCTTGTCTTTTAATGGCATGACTATGGTTAAAATGTTCATTCGTTAATATGTTCATTGTTTAATAACTCAAACTCTTCATAATATCTAGGTTTCCAAGGATGGCTTAAAGTTATTCTTGTCTAAGCCACAGATCTAGAAAGAAAGAAGTATATTAAATCAGATTAAGCATGAAAATGTACAAGAGCAGAAACTAAGTCAGAGAGTTCAAGACAGAGCCTGTGGACAACTTAGGGAGGTCTGGAAAGGACTTTTATCTGGGGCTGTTGACATGGTATAGAGGTTCCAGGAAATCTGAAAATAGCTCTTCCTATTTCTGCTAGGATATGGAGATGGGTAATAGACGGCAAACCACTGTAACAGTATTGACAGAAAATTTCTTCATAGTCGAGCTTGGGCAGATGGTTCTTCAAAGTTATTTCAAATCTCAGTAAAGAGGTTGTGTGTGTGTGTGTGTGTGTGTGTGTGTGTGTGTGTGTGTGTGTGTATGTCTGTCTGTGCATATGTATGTGCACATACATGTATGTGTGTGCAAGCATATATATGTGTGTGTATGCTTATATGTGAGTATGTGCATGTCTAGCTTTGACCTGTTACTGTAGTTTATTATTAACTGAGTTCCATGCCCCACTTGTCCAGCAAGTTCTCTGTCTTTATGGTCATAGACTTGGCAGACCTAGCCACTGCTGTGACTCAAGAGTAATCAGTGTCTCTTGGATTAGAGTTGTGCTGTGTGGGTGGATGCTCCTCAAGGGCACATTTCTAAGGATCTTCACATGAACTTAGAACCGGTGTGCCCAGTGTGGTCCAGCAGTGGAACAAGCGCATAAGCGGAACAGACATGCTGTTTCAAAACTAGTGAATGAAGTATTTTGATAATGGCAAAAATAATATATTTCTCATGAACATGTTAAAATGTGGATCGAAATCAATTAGAATATGATTAATGTCCCATTTTGAATATGGTTAAACAATTTTTGAACAAATTTTAAAATATCATGATTATATTCAGTGATCAAATTTCCACAAATACTTTGATGATATATTCCTTGATGAATACTCTCCTAAATACGAAATCAATAGCAACCTTGAGCTGATGAACTCCACACTATCATCACCAACTGTATGAGGCCTTCTCAACTGATGCCCACCGATGATGGAAACATATGTGCTGCATTTACTGTAGTCTTTGATGTTAGGAGTTCTATATTCCACATAGCCTTGTTCAGGTAACACTTGATGGTTTCTTTGAAATAAGTTTTATTAGATAAATTTACAAAAACCATGGTTCAAATATTATAAACCTTAAACTTAGAGTGTTGTCATACCACTTAAAATATAATGACAAATGTAGTATTTCATTTATTTATTTTTGACGATAAAAATAATCCTGAATTCAGAGAGATTTAATTTTTACATAATTATCTAATATTTTATAAAACCTTTAAACCCAATGGCTTCAATTAAAAATATGTTAAAAATGAATTTCTATTGTATAATTTTAAACTAAACACTAGTTTTCTGGGTCATTATATATCCATTTTTATATAAATTGCAGCTATGCTTTTACTGGGCAACCAAAAGACACAAATTCTAAAATATTTATTAGTTCTACCTACCTCTGTTTTTATTCATGACTCCTCCTCCACCTAAAACACAAACCGTTGTAATCTGTAGTTCTGGCTACATCTGGCTTCCCAGTTGGCTTCCCAGGATTCATGTTTGACTCTGCAACTCATTAATCATATATCAGGAAAAATATCATTTAGTAGCTTTTGATTATTCTCACAGATAAAAACAAAACCAGTCTCCTCAACTGTTGCTTGCAAAGACCTGGACTGACACAGCTGTCTTCCCACCTGACTCTAACCTGCCCTTGACCACTCTCTCCGCATTCCTTGGCCCCATCATTTTAGCTCAGAGCAAGATACATAAAGATTTTCTTTAGGACTTTAACCTCTTGACTCCTGTCTTACTGGCTTTTTGCCCAACCTTCTTGTCATTATTGTGGTCCTGTGTTCGTTCCTAAGATACCATTTTATATGTCACTGACTGATGCGATTATCCCTTCAATTGAAAACAGGTCCTCTCCCATTATTCTTTGAGACGATATTCCATCATAACACTTTCTTAACTGAATATATAGTCAACTGTTCACTGGTTAGAATTTAAGCTCTATATGAGCATCAAAAGAGACTTTGGTGATTTCCTTTAAAGCTCTGTAATTAGCACTTCCCAAAATACATATCTTATTGATACCAATTTTTATAAAAATTAATAATTTTCTATCTTATTGCTATAAATAGACAATACATATATCCTTATCTCTCAATGTATTGTATTCATTATTGAGCATGTATTTCCCACAACGGATATGTCCCCAAAATGCTTACATATTGTTACTTGGTTACATATTTAAAATAACTTTCTTTTAGATGATGCTAATCTGAAATAGTGATGTTTCCCTGTCCAACTCTAACTACACATGAGAAAAATAAAGGATAATTGTGGTACAGCAAAACTCAGTCTCTGTCTTTGTCCTCTGTAGTTTGTTGAGAGGTAGAAATAGAGAGAGAGTGGGGGAAAGTAGTCATTCTAAAGTAAGTGTTCAGAATTCTAACCTCAGCACTATCTCTGTAAGAGTCAGGGATTTTAAAAAGAGCCTCACATCTCTTTATGTTTCAACTCTCTTTCTAAAATGCATTTGAGGAAACAGTCTTTAAAAATATTAAAACCCTGAGTAGTCTTAAGAAATTTTCAACTTATTAAAAATAAACACAATGACTGTTGCAATGCGAGCATTCTTGTGTGTGAGATACAAAATAGACCCAGCATTGACTCATTAATCTTTACAATTCTACTGCCAGTCACACTTTTGCAGGTATGAAGTAATCACAGAAAACTGGAAGATCTGTACAAATTCTCTCATGTGTAAGCCATGGTCAGGCAGGAAGCTTCATCACAGAGCTCATTTTAATCGCTGGGTTGCACAGACTTCTTGGTGCCCCTAATTTTATTCGTAATCACTCCATGCCAAGGTTGCACACTGGGATACCCCACATCAACTTGCTGGCTTACTGATGACTAGCACTTGCTGAAGCATCAATTAGATATATGCTCATCTTGTCATGTGTCCCTGGAGCGTCAATAAAGAGAGTCTATTACCACTTAACCTTCTTCTGTTTTGTCTCTTCAGGAGTGGATGGTTTGTGGAAAAACTAGACTGTCTTTGTCTCCCAGGCCTGACAAGAAGGTCTGCTCAATGCTAGCCGTTTCTCAGGTGTCTTTATTGACTTTTGCATTGCTTTTGGCTTATTTCCAGCACATCACTTTAGCGTCTTATTTGATGGCCCTCTGACCTATTCTCTATTGGATTGTCATCCAGAAATGTACTCCCTTGCCCTGCCTGCACAATAGGGCTGAATATCTATCTACAGTACTGGTCAGGTTGACAGTTTAAAGTGGTGACCATATAATTGTGATGAAAGTTTCTACAAACCCAAGTCAATAATACTTACTTAGCAAAAGTGGCTTACAGAATAATGAGTATATATATCATTCATCTTTTATCATTTTACAATATTTATATTAATTAACAAACTTTGTTCAATTAATAGGTAATATTGAGTCTTTATCATTGGCTCAGCTTGGAAAGATCTCTCTCTCTTTCACACACACACACACACACACACACACACACACACACAAACAATACACGCATATACACATACACCTAAAATAATGTGTAAACTTAAAGAAAATGTTTTAGTTTTAATTTTAAGTTGATTATTAGGATGATATAACAACAAGGGCTTGAGTGAATATTGTAAGAATGTGTACAGTTGGGATTTTTTAAAGTTTTGGTTATGGACAGGGGTTGGTGGTAAAGACTAGAAGGAATATGTAAAGGTACTTTTGGAAGTAGTTCAGTATAGCTATTAATGACATGTGCAAGCCTAGTCACTGCCTAGATTCATATTTTTCTTCCCCTATTCACTAAGTGAATGTTTTCAGACAGGCTGTTGGTTTCAAACTCAAAGTCAATCATTTATAAACTATGAACAGTAACACACATTAACCTTACAGAGCTGTGGTTGGGATTAAAGTGAATGAAACATATGAAAGCAATTTAGTGGCAGGATAGAGAGCACACTGAGTGACACTATTAGATCATACTACGTAGGACAGATGTCTTCTAATTAGGAATGAACCAGGTGAATATTTCAGACAAGTGAACAGTGTCCATAATATAAGCAAAGATCTGGGAGTGAACATGGCTTATGTTCAGGTGAGAGAATGAAGCTACCTTGGTATAATCTAGAGCACTCTAGTGTTCTTCTACTGGGCATTCCATTTTAATATTTGAGTTTGGACCAAGGACAAAAAAAAATGTAATCAGGTTTTGGACCTAGCATTTACCCTACCTCCAGATGAGTCAAAGCATCTCACTGTGATGGTGCATTGCTCCAATACTCTCCCTGGCAATCTTGCAAGGGATGCTGACACATCTTAATGATGCTCTCTTTGTCAAGTGATGTCTCAATTGTGGAATCATTTTCAACTGACACCAATACAGATGCAATGGTTGACTTCAGACCATTGATAGGCCAGCAGCACAAAGACAGAGCAAAATATATGCCTCTAAGTTTTACCCACTTTATGGTAGGCAGAAAACAGTCTCTTAATTTTTATGAGAGCGTCTTTGTGTGTCCTTTTCAGTGAATTTCATCAGAGGTTCCAGTGACAAGATGGTTGGAGAGGAGTTAGAATATGTCAGAGCATATTCTATAGAGGTATGGGAGACAAACAGCAGGCTTACTACATGAATGGTAGCACCAAACTACTCCAATCTAATATCTTCATTACAGAAAAAAAATTCTTACTTTATTGGAACAACAGGAAATTCTTTTATAATTTTCTGGAGTCTACTGGAAAGAAACACACTGAGGAAAACAGTACTTACATTTTCACGATAAGCATGAGGACACAGACTTTTATTTCCAAGGCTCGTAACTTCAGGTAGAGAATTGCCTGACCAGAAGGCCCTTCAAAGTCAGCTTTACTTAAACTCTTCCTACTCTTTGTAGCATCCCTGACTTTCAATATTATGGTTCATTTTTGGTGTAAAGTACATGGAATGGGTGTAATCCACAGTTAGACTTTTATTGCCAGATATCCCGTGCCTTACTAGTCTAAGCCATCAAAACACCTTCTTAATTCACACTTGAGGGACTGTCAAAGAACACAAAGGGTGCTACAGACTGTGGTATTTGGCCATTAATAGTGTTATGAGAAAGAGGGAGCAAGATGTGGCTTCTGTGCATATAGTTTGGTGATTCTTGGAGGAAAGACCCAAATGGTACAGATGGCATTTTACCTCTTTATTTAATAATCAACTCCTTAAGATTTTGGCATATTATGATTTTTAATATCTATTGCCGAACCATTCAAAGAAAAGGGAATTTATATCATACGAAACTGCGGGCTTTAGAATCTATATTGACAATAGAATCATAAGGTTAGACTGAAATATTTTCTTTTTTGGATATGTTGGCATTACAAATAAGCCACTGATAGATGAACAAAAAAAGAAGAAAGACTGAGTGGCCACCTCCCTTAGATTCTAACTGACATTTGTCTGCCTGACAAACTGTCAGACTTACAAAGGTATCTAGGAGACAGTGCCAAGGCATGCTGGGGCCCATTCTGCCTCTCAGACACTAGAAGTTCTCAGTCTACAAAGATGATCCAGGTGTCACAAGAGTATCACAAACCAGGATATGTCCAGACAGTGACACAGAGGCAGAGGCACAGCCTACCACAGTACCATACATAAGGCCCTGAGTTACCCATTTAAAAAATCCAACTATTAAGAAACCCAGATAGATTTCTGATGAATTCTCTTCTTTACTTTTAAATAAAATATCTTTCTCCCAAGCCTCTCATACAGCCTACTTAAAATAATACAAAGAGCTGCCTGCCTATATGAACATTTGAAAACCTATGAATATTGTTGCTACTCCTGTCCTTATCAAAATCCAATCTCTGCTGAGCCTCCAACTTCAAAACTCCACAGACAAAGAAGCCTGGAAAATGTATAAATCATGATGTGGCTCCTGGCTACTTCGCCACAGTGATGAAGTGCTTAGCATCTTCTACCACCTGCATCCTAATGGGCCATAAGCTATTCTGTTTTCTCCGAGGCTTTGATAAAAGCAAAGTGAATAGGCAGCGAGCTTCATCTTTAGTATTCAGGACTGAAAAGAACTGTTCTCTAAGCCACCTCGCATGCCTCGTTGCCAGCACACGTTTGACTAGGGATGCAACAATCCCGGGCAGCTTCCGCGTGCACCCCATGTGATCGTGAAGTAACAGGCCACAGACTGGTTCATGCCTGTGGTGCTGCTCTCCAAGTCCCTCATCCGCAGGAATCCTAATGTGATTACGGCCGTGGCAGTTGGGAAACACACTCAGAGAAAGCCAGGATCATGTGTGCTTTCTATAGTCAACAGCCCAGCTCATATTCATTCTGAGTTTTCCATTAGGCCTACCAATAGTTGGGCATGGTTTTTTCCCCCTGGTTTGTTTTGGTTCTTACAGGACAGCAGGCTGACATCTTTTGGTATAGACCATGTAATATTTAGAAAATCAACAAACGTCATGTAAGAAAACGGTTTTGTATTTGACACTGAATGTTGTTACCAAAAAGAACATTTTAAATCAAATTTAAAAGCAAACCTTAACATCCTTTTAGTAATTCAGCTGACATTAGGAAGCATCTCTCATAGCTCCCACAAGAATGACGAGGTCATGATCTTCTGGTATCCTCCAACCCTTTGATGCCTATAATCTTTCTTCCCCCTCTTCTGTGGGGTTCCCTGATCTGCAAGAGGAAGGATTGGATAGAGACCTCAAATTTAGACTCTCTCTCCTCATGTCTGGCCCTGGTTCTCTGTACCCTTTCGCCTTTGCTGCCAGAGGAAGCCTCTCTTATGACAACTGAACAGGGCACAAGTCTCTGAGTATAGCAGAATATCATTAGGATTTATTTGTTGATTCCACCCTATGTGTCTGAGCTATCCAGTCTCTGGTTTGGGGCCATCCAGGCAGTGTAGGATAAAACATGGGCTCAGAGAGGCTGAAATGGCAAGTACAGGTGCCGTATGCGTCTGCACCAGGCCCTCTGTATATGTTTTGGATACTATCTTGGTGTTATTGTGAGGCTCCTAACAGTGGGAGTGAGTGATCTTGAGACTCTTCCTCCTGTTGTGTTGTTTTGTCCAAACTAGTCATGAGGCTTTTCACCTTGTCTTTCATCTTGTTTTGTTCTGTTTGGCTGTCATCTCTTGGTGATCTGCTCTCTTCTGAGAAGAAACAAAGGGGAAGTAGATCTGGGGGAGAGGGAAGGGAGGAGCTGGGAGGAGTAGAGGGAGGGAAAATTTTGCTTGGGATGTTTTGTATGAGTGAAGAATCTATTTTAAATTTTAAAAAACTAATGACTGGAGATTCGTGTTGCAAATGACATTGAAACATTTATCAGATATTGAATTCAGATAATAGTACATAGGATGAAGGCTTTGGGTTTGACCTAAAATTAATCTCTTTGAAATTCATATGGGAGTTTTTATCATGTTTTTAAGGGACTTGGGGAATGGCTAGATTAGAATAAAAAATATAACATAGTTTCTTAATAACTAATATGACATTGTGTTGTCCCCAGAAATGCTTAATTTCCACTTCTTGATATTCCTGGGGATAACATCGTTTGTCTCACAGATTCAGTTGGACATAAACAAGCTTGCATGGCTCTGGAGAGCCTCTTCTCTTTCAGCCCCCTGGTTAGTTCCTGTATTGCCCAGAGTATAATTAACACTAATTTAACAGAGTGTCTCACAGTGCTGAGAACTCTTAATCTTTACAGAAAGCAGGGAAACCAGGCCCTATAAAACTCCATCTCTTCTTTCTTGTAATGTTAGCTGTATCTTGGCACAATATGGCACTGGAGACCAATATTGTGAAGGAATTAACTATATATGGACATTTGTCATCTATTCCAAGCCTGTTTACATTCACTAAAAATTTCTTGAAAGCCTGTCTTCTGCAATCTATTGTTTCTGGTGCTTTTATTATAAAGATAAATAAAATTGACAAAAATACTGGCCCTCACAGAATTTTTATTCTATAAAATTTTTATTTTTTAGATTTTTAATTTTATAAAAATCTTATTCTCTAAACATTGATAATAAGCAAGAGTAATAAATAAACCATACCCTATGATATAAAAGGATAAGTACTAAAGAATTTTTAAAAATTCTATAATCAGTGAGGTAGTGTTTAAAATTTAGATTAAATACTAAAAAAATAAGTCACTGAGAAAAAATTAACAAATTACTACTGGAAAGGAAAAAACAAGCATGTAATTTGCCTGAATAAGGTGTTTTAGCAGAGAAAAACACCATTTCCAAAATCTTTTTTGAACTGGTAAGGCCTGCTTATGGGATAGGACAGGCAGCTGAGAGCCCAGAGCTAAACAAATGAGGACAGAGAAGGAGGGAGAAACCTTCTGAACATAGGCTGTGACCAGGCCACTTGTGGAGAAGAGAAGAATGCTTGCCAAGTGCTGAGGTGACTTGCTCCTCTTTTCACAATGGTCTGGAGACTTGACTTCCTCTGATTTGAGGACAGGCAGTAGGTAAGAGCTTGGCACAGAAACGCAGTCAAAAGATAGTGGTTTTTGCTCCAGAGTGTTGAGAGTTGCACTTGGGAGAGAAGGTGCAGTGGTCTAACTTAATAGGCATTGTCTAGCAGCCAGAAGTAAGTCATTCTAGGTACCCAGAGGGTCCTCAGAATACACAATGAACTACTTCAACACGTGCAGTAAGGATCTCCATACTTACACAAACATTATTCACCCTCATTCACATTCCTAGAGGAAAAAGTACAAATGAGATTGAAAGAAACATCTTGATTGAACAAACGTGATAACTTAAACTTTGTATCCCTTAGAAAAAATGTATTATAAATACATAATTTTAGAATGCATGTTTATACTTTAGTAGTTATTAAGTGGAAACTCACCATAAGCATCTAATGTTGTCTCAATGGCATTTTTCTGCCATAATTTATGGAAAGCACTGCAAATGTCTAGTCTTCTATGACATACCTATTTCCAGGTATCAGGGTTTTTTTGTTTTTTTGTTTTTTGTTTTTCAGAATGACAGTTAATTATTGTATACTTTTTAAATAATTTTAAATTCTACATATTTTATAATCTTAAGCTTAGGAGTATCCTAGCTAGTTTTTATGTCAGTTTGACACAAGCTAGAGCCATCTGCAAACCACAATAATCCCAGTGCTTTAGAGAAATTACTTTACAGAATGAATCGTGTCATATTAGATTCCATCCCAGCCTGGTAGGTAAGCTATGACTAATGACTGGTTAAGGGAACACGCAAAGACACCCTTTCCCCAGAGTCACTTCTCCAAACGGCTGCATGAATGAGCCCCAGAGCTTCCATAGACCTGTCTACAGTCTTTGTGGATGGTGTACCTGAGATGAGCCTTTCCCTCTACCCATCCTGCCTTTCTCACCCTCTTACAACGTTGTTTCCAGGGCATTCACTAATAAACCCTATGCACACAAATCTCTACCTCAGCTTTTGCCAGGGATCCATGTAACACATGACAGCCTCATTTATACCACCATTGCCTAATACATATGGAAATGAAACCTCAAATACAACTAATAATTAATTACCTAAAAACAATAACAAGGTATGTTCACTAAAGGAGATGAACGTTAGCCACTACTAACATTTTTTCACTTTTAATTCCAATCTAATCACTGTCAATCTTAATGAAGGGGCTTTTAAAATGACTTACTAATCAAGAGAAAATGACTTACTTCAAGATAAAATAGTTTGCCATTGTACGAAACATGACACATTACTGCCAACATACACGGAGATTAAAAATACAACTGTCCTTAGAAGTCATGAGTGTATGTCATAACCACCTAAGCATAAATAACTCTTGGAAGGAAATCAAGACAATTTTATTTAAAATTGTTTTCTAAGTTATGCAGCCACCCAGCTATTAATGAAATGAGCATTAACAAAGTCATCCTGACAGACAGAGATGTACAAGCTCATATCTGCACAGTGTATCCATTCATAGGTGAGTATGCTTACAAGTGATCCCTTGAATAGAATTCTTTCATAAAGTGTTTCAAACAAAAATAAACACTGGCTGCCACTAAAGATATCTATGTGTCATTGTCGGTTCACCTCCCTAGAAATCGAAAAAATGAATATAATACAATATAGTGTAATACAGTATAATATAATATATTCCAGTAATGGCAGCAATTTCTATGACATTGACACAGCTATTTTAACACTGTTCCACAAAACATTTTAATATGCATTGACAAATTCTAGCAAATTATCACTATGGTGAATATGAAACATTTACTTTCTCAGTTGGTTAGCTAAAAGCACATGAAGATCAAAGATTCCCCCCAACATTTCTCCCTCCCACCCTCTATTTCCTTTTGGTTTCAAAATCTTTCTCTTCTTCCTAAGGCTTTTATGAAGGTTGGGTAAACTTAGATTTTTATCTGTCTGAAAAATTACTATATGGAAAAATCATCTGTGTTATGGAGACATATTTAATATTCTGAGATTTTTAATATTTAATAATCATAAGAGAACCATTCAATGTTGCTTCAAGATCTTATTTGTCAGGCTTGAACTAAATAACTTTCAAAATCATATAATTGTAGTCACTAACTTTTTTGAAATTCGGTCCCACTGTCTTAGTTAGGGTTTACTATTGCTGTGAAAAGACACCATGACCATGGTAAAGAGTGTTTCCTAAAGAAAACATTCAATTGGGGTGCCTTGATTACTGTTTCAGAAGTTCCATCCATTATCATCATGACAGGCCACATGGCGTCCTGAAGGCAGATGTGGTGCTGGAGCTGAGACTGCGACATCTTGCAGGCAACAGGAAGTCAACTGACACTCACACTGAGTGAAGCTTGGGAAAAAAAACTTCAAAGCTTGCCCCCACAGAGACACACTTCCTTCACCAAGACCATACTTACTCCAACAAGACCGCACCTCCTAATATTGCCACTCCTTTTGGGGGACATTTTCTTTCTAACCAGCACACTCACAAAGATATAGTTATTTATGTCAAGTTCATAGACGCATTTATGGTAGAACCGAATCTGGAAATGTGGACCTCCTTTCTGTCAGGATATTGGTCTCGGGAGCAGTTTTACTTGATCCTTTCCCAATACATGACAAAGGAGTTAAAATATGGATCCTGTTTATAAGGATGTGATAACTCTCAAGGCAGAGCAGCAGCAGAACAGAAACACCAAGGCATTCACGGGAGACATAACAGATGCCCTTCCCTCTTGAATCCATGTTTACACGGCAAGTACTCTTATCTCCGCTGCACCATGCAGCGAGCCAGCCAGAGCTTTCTGCTTAGAAGCTAAGGAATAGTTGGAAGTTTTGCTATGGCTGTTTTATTTTGTTTTCCATTACTGCTTTTGTTTTTAGCTTATCTGTTTGCTTTCTTACCACTGAGTAATTCACAGGAGAGAAAGACACATTCTATTAGTTGTTCCTCAATGAATCAGGAGTGAGGGAAATAAAGTGTCTACAAAAATTCATGTGTTAGCGATTTGGTCCTGGCACTGGATGCTATTGAGCAGTCACCGGATGTTTAGGCCAATAACCTCATTGTAATGGTTAATTATGATTGTCAACATTATGAACTCACTTCATAATGAGGGATGGCCTTGGTGTCTGCAACAGCTTTTGCAGAAAGAATTGAGTGGGAAATGCTTGTTCTACTTTTAAGTTGCAGCATCCCATGGGCTTGTTTCTAAGGATAAGTAAAAAAGTGTGTGGGGGGGGGAGCTATCTGAGAGCCAGCATTCCTTTCTCTGTTGCCTGATCCACTGAGATGTGAGCGGACCGTCCCATCCTCCTGCTCTCAGGCAGTCACCCACTGTCCTACCTGGACCACCACTGGACTCCCAAACCGTGAACCGAAACAGCTCTCCTTCTCTTGGTACTTTCCCTTGTTAACAGCAATTAGAAATGGATCCAACAGACTCACTCATTAATCCATTGATGAGCTCATACTGAAAGATTTTGTAGGAGGCAGCAGCTACTAGGAAATGCTGGGTTAATTGCATATATTGTCCCTGCACCTTTCTGCCTTGCCCACTCTTCTGTCTACATGAGGTAACTCACTAACTCCATTATATGCTTCCTACCTTGAAGTTCTGCTCTGCCACTCATGAATCCCAAGACACCAGAACCAAGTGACAATGTGCACAAACCTCTGAAATTGTGAAGCAAAATAATTTTTCCTTCCTGTGTTTACTTCATTATTTTATCGGAGTAATGAAGGGGCTAAGTATAGTCAGGTTCCTAAGACCATACAGTATATCATCTGGGACTCTACTGCCTGGGTACAGAATTAGGGCTCATACCACATCACATGTGACATTAACATTAACATTAAAATCCTTAACATTTTACTTCTTATCTTGGAGATTTCTCTATAAATTTCTGATAATAAAGGTTCCCACTTAAGAAGTTATAGTTATTTGTTATTTTACTATCATTTTCTATAAACATCAAATGTAAATAATATATAGAATGAGAACATTTTGAAGAAATAGCAGTGGTACACAGATTGAAACCTTGACAAAGAATAGATAAAGATGAGGACCAAGAGGGGAAGACAAAGAGAGAGAGAAATGGGAGTTTGGCCAAAATAGCCACACCTTTTGCTGCAAGCCTGTATAAGGCTTTCCCTCACATCCATTCCTTCCTAGCGCTGGAGCCTACACATGCAGAAGACCAGCTGAGATACCTGGCCTCATGGGAAAGGAGGAAATACTAGATTTTTGAGTTTTCCTTTTACAGCTAGCCATTGTTGGGTTAGATGGACTGCAGCCTGTAAGTCATTCAAAGAAACTCCCTCTTCAACATGAGTTCTGCGTATTTTTCATTTGGATATTGACCAAAAGACTGCCTGAGAGAAAAAAATAATCCTTACCTGGTACAGTATAAAGTGAAAAGCGGGAGTCATTGTGACGATCTGGAAAAGTTCATTTAAACTTTTAAGAATTTAAAGAATTCTTTTTAAAGAATTTGAAGAATGCATGCAATCTTTGTTTAGAAATTCCACCCACAAGCTCATCATTTTCATGTAGCTTCCTCTTTGTATATAAACATACTTTCAGAATATTACAGAAATGCAGCATTTTTGAAATAACCATCAGACTACTAAATTTGATACACTTTCTACACATTTTTATAATGAATGCAGTAAATCTTGAGAAGTATAATTTTGTGGGAGTTTGAATGTAATTGGTGCCCATAAGCTCATGGGGAGTGGCATTATTAGGACATGTGGGTTTTTTTTTGGAGTAGGTGTGGCCTTGTTGGAGGAAGTGTGTCACTGTGGAGGCAGGCATTGAGGTCTCATATATGCTCAAGACAGGCCCAGTGTCTCAGAACACTTCCTGTTGCCTGCTGATCAAGCTATGGGACTCTCAGCTTCAGCACCATGTCTCCCTGTATGCTACCATGTCCCATCATGATGAGAATGGATGAAACTTGTGAAGATGTAAGATACTCCATTTAGTGTTTCCCTTTATAAGAGCTGCTATTGTCAGGGTGTCTCGTCACAACAATAGAAACCATGATTAAGATAAACCACAATCCTGTTACACACACAAGCATTGTCTGAGCTGTTGAAACACTGGATTTCACATCCCTTTAGTTATAGATCCTTTAGCTATATGCCTGTGTTTTCAGTCACCCTTCATTGACGTTTTCTTGATCACAGCGTTATGTACTATCTATGGCAGTCACTGTCCTCCTCGAAGCCAAGAGGATGGCAATGAAAGTTTTCAATATGTGTGGTGACTTTGGCTATCAGTGTTTCCCAGTAAGTTCTCTTTGGCAGCCCTGCTAGTAAAACTCAGTTGTGTCTTGTCTTATTTGGATCATGAGTGACACTGATCTTCCATCAATGCTCCAGGACCTAAACTAACCTCCTACTCTGTATTTTCTTCTCCCTCTGTGATCCTTTTCTACCACAGCTCATGGAATTTATTCCAACTCAGAAGTCTCCATAGGATCCCACTATTTCCCAACACAAATATTATCAGTCATTGTTAGGGGCTGTGGGATATATGGATCTTGAACCTGCCCTATAAGGTTGTGAACTCCTCCAAAAGATTAAGTCTGACCTTTTCTCTGTCTTACTACATTGCCCAGATGGATTAATTTTGATGTGTTTTTGCCCCAGGCTGTTGCTAGTGATCATTTGAAACAATCTTCTTCAAACATGTATTGAGATATAAATTGTCAGTATTTCTATCATCTAAAGCTTCTCTGACATACTAGGTCAAAGTTAAGAGTAAGGAAAACAGTGTCTTCATGCTGTTTCAACTTTAGCTTTCCTCAAATTCTCCAGGTCATATGCTGGAGGTTTTGATGGGGCATATTTTCTCTTAATGGTCTGGTTCTATGTCATTTTCTTATATTCATGCTATAACTTGCATCTTTCTACTGGATTCAGAATAATCTTTTAAATATTTTGCTCTCAAACGAGGCACATATCTTTAAAAAATCTAGTTTAGAATCCAGAGACATGAAATGATCTCATTGAATTCTTGCTGTAGCAGTTTGCTCTCCACTATTCCCTCTTCAAACACATAACCCCCCAAAGGAGGGTAGAAGGAGGCCTTAACATGCCCAGAGAAAATAACATTATAAACATGGAAAGTAAGGAAAGTGTATTTAACTAGCTTAACATAACACACACACACACACACACACACACACACACACAAGTGATGGAATCTAAGAACACCAGAAGAATAAGGAAGATGGAGCAAAGCAACAGATAAACTGAGAAGAGTCAGCATCGGGAACTCAGGATCCACAGAAAAGTGACAGGTTCACCCGGAGAGGGAAATGGAATTTCATCTCCCTGGGCCTGATGCAGAGGCAGGCATTGTTCCAGTATGAATGCTAAGGTGTATGGATTTTAAAAATAAAAGAATATTTGAGCAAACCACATACCTCTATCTCTGTGTGATTGAGAACAAGAGCTAAAACCTCTGTCTCCATGCTATTCGTGTAATCATGACTGGAAATAGAAATAAAATAGTACTTTAAATAGCATAGAAAAGTTTAGCTCTCTACCTCAGAGGGCAGCTGTCTACTTGAATTTTTTCCTTTGTTTCTTGCTTGTTTGGTTTAATAATTGCAAGTGAGCAAAAAGTTTTGGAATCTATGCAGCACTCTATTAAGGAAGTCAGAAACATAATGTACTGGATGAGCAATAAGAGAAGAAAGGAAAAGACTTCGCATTCATTCTGTACTGAGTTTGCATTGCTTAATTAAGTGACAAGTGTACAGAAAACTTAGGTTAGAATAAGACATACATGCACATAAACTCACAATGTCTATTGACAGTAAAATTGTTAGTGATTATTTTATTTCATTTATAATTTTATATTTCAGATAACCTAAAATAACCTTTAAAAATGATTAAGCTACAGTAATTCAAAGTAAACAAGTGTGAGGAAGAGTTATGAGAGTAACAAAAATTATTTCCAAGCTATATTACTTATTACTTTCTCTTTCATTAAGTTCTCCATGTAAGAAGCAACAGTAATCACAGTTGTCATTGTGCATTTAGAAATTAATATTTTATGAATGCTGGAAGAAAATGAAAATTCATAGAACTGATTAGGACTCCAAGTATTAAAATAGAAAAAAAAAGTTGTGTCTTTGAGCCTTCTGGAATGGCTTAACTTTAAGATAATCTTGCTGAAGCGGGAAACAGGGACCCAGAGCTTCCGCTGCCATCGGAACAGTTAGACTTCCTTCTCTCTCTGTTGCTGAGCCTCTGCCACTGGCACAATTACACTTTCTTCTTTCTCTGTCACTGAGTCGTGTCTCTCTATTTCTATCTTCAAAGGTTTCTTCGTGTTGAGCAGGCTGGCTGCCTGTGAATAAAGGACCCATGCCATCCAAAAGGCAGCAAGATGCCTCTAGATTCCCCTTAAGAAAGATGGTCATTAGTGCAATGTTTTCATGGAACCGGATCATCCCCTCAGATCAAAGAAAATTTCTGTTTTCATAACCAAAGGGCCTCTCCTTGACAATCTCACTACTGTCATTCAGAAAATATTCATGGAATCCAAACTAAACTTTGGCAATAATAACTCTTCAAAAGATGCTTCTTTAATAATTATTTTGGAAGTGTAATTATTTTCTAGAGAACTGTGTTTCCAGATGGATTGTTCTCTCTCAAGAATGTTAGTTTTTAATTCATCTACTATATTACTTATAGTAGATCTTACTACTAGCATTCTGAATAAACAACATCAAGAGGGAAACTGCATTCATGACAGAATTAATTGGTTTATTTTAAGCTCAACAATCCTTTAGGCATAGGTATCAAAAGCATGGGGCCAAATTAACATGTAATTCATTCTCCTCTATTTGATAGCAATCTGTATAATAGCAAATTCAGGGGTAACTGAACAGTGCCAAATTCTTTATCAATGCTAAGGAACATGATGGATTTATAAAGAGAATTCTGACATTATTTTCAAAGCAATGAGAAACATGATACATGTTTATTAGCATGGTGTTTTCTTTATTGGAAACATTTGTTGAATTAATTTTCTTTTTCCCGCTAATCGAGATGGAGGAAGGACAGAGATGAGAGCAAGGAAAGAGATATCTTGATTGAGGGAGCCATTAATGGGACTAGTAAGAAACCTGGCTCTAGAGAAATTCCCAGGAATCCACAAGGTATCTTCCCTAAGCAATAGGGAAGAGGGTCCCCGAACTGGTCTTGCCCTGTACTCAGACTGATAAATATCTTAAATATCATTGTAGAACCTTCACCCAGCAACTAATGAAAACAGAGGCAGAGACCCTCATCAGAGCACTGGACTGAGCTCCTAAAGTCCAGTGGAAGAGTGGAAGGAGTGAGATAATGAGCAAATAAGTCAAGACCATGATGGGGATACCCACTGAAGCTGTCTACCTGAGCTAATAGGAGCTCACCAACACCAGCCGAACTGGGAAGGAACAAGCATAGGACCAAACTAGCCCCCCTGAATATGGTTGACAGTTGTATGGCTGGGCAGACTGAAGGGCCACTGGCAGTGGCACCAGGATTTATCTCTACTGCTTATACTGGATTTTTGGGAACCTATTCTATTTGGATGGATGCCTTCGTCAGCCTAGATATAGTAGGGAGGGCCTTGAACCTTCCCCAAACAATGTGCCTTACCCACTCTGAGGAGTGGGTGGAAGGTGGGAAGTAAGTGGAGGGAATGGAAGGAGGGGAGGTAGTGGAAACTTGAATTGGTATGTATAATGAAAAAAAGATAGTTTGTTTTCTTTTTTAAAGAATGAAAAGAAAAAGATTATAACTTTAAAAAAGAAATTTTAAATTCAATTTTAAGGATTTGCATTTTTTAAAAGAGACACTTTCTGATTTCTGAGTCAAGAGAGCTCAAACTTGTTTTGTTTGTTGCTGTGGGTTTTGTGAGTTTGCTTCGATTTAATCTTTGCCTCAGTGCACAATGAGGAACTGGACAGACATTCATTTACCCTCAGTCCTTTGTCACTCACTAAATGATCCCTGAGGTCCACCTACTGAAAAAGATAACACAGACCTTGGAAATACATTCCCTGGATGTTCCTCCCATCTAGCTGAGCTACAAGCCCAGCCAGCAAGTACAGGATTAACCCCTCAGATTCCTAAATGCTCAGCTCATCAGAAGCGGACTCTGAAGTCTTACTTACGAAAACTCCAGCCCTGGTTGCCCAGAAGAGATAGTGGTTTATGCACCTCAGCTCCTCCCCGACATTTGGCATCTCCACGCTCTTGCTCCAAGGTATTTCATCCCTGTTTTAAACAAGGATCAGCAAAGCACAGGGCTGTCTAGGGAGCATGTCCCTGCTGTCCATGGAGCATCTTCCCCTCCAGTCAACTTTAATTATAAACTTGAAGAGCTAATGCAACTGGAGCCTCTGTGTTTCTCTGATAAGGCTCAATTGTTTGTTTCCCTCTGGTTTTATGATCTTCAGGGATGGAGAAGGCTGACAAGAGTCATCAGCCAGAGGTGCTGACCCAGAAGGCTGACTTTTCAGAAGGGTGGAGACAGAGGAGTTCTTTGAAATAAAATTGCAATGACAAAGAGCATGTGACTCTTGCAACTGATGTGGAAGCTGAAGAAGGCAGGAAAGGTTCGGAATAAGCCAGCCTGCCTCTATCAAGACTGGATCAAGAAGAAAGATATAAATGCTTCGTCACTGTGTGGACATAACTAGACAGGCTGCTGTGTAACTCTTGCCCAAGGCCAGCAGCTAGGTGCTTTCTGCTGCCGCTGCCATTCCACTGCAGTGACTAGCAACATGTACTCTGTGTGACCCATGACTAATAACAGCAGCTACTTTCCGTAGCGCGCCCGCTGAGTGCCAGGTTCTCTGCTCAACTTAAGTTAGTAATCCTCACCCACTGCTTTGACTCAGCATGCTGACAGTCCTAACTTCTAGAATCTGAGGTCAAGAACATTTAGGAACTTCCCAAAGACCAAGAGCCAGGTCATGGCAGAGCAAGAGCAGATGCAGTGCAGAAGCACTCTGGGCTCAACTTTACTCTGCAGTTTTGCATTAGAAGACTCACAAGAGTAACTGAATATCATGTCACACTTTGTCCTTTGGACTACAGAAAAGGCATACAAGTAAATCAGCCAACCCAGCTTTCATTGAAAATTTGCTGCTGTTGAATGAGCCAAAATGTCTGACATGTCTCTTTTTTCAGATCACCTTTTGTATATTTGTTTCCATATATAAAAGAAAACAAGATAATTCTATTATCGCAGTTAACATTGTTTCTTCCATTTATTTTCCTATAAAATATCTGGCTTTCATCTTTCATGACCAAATATTGTTTATGGGCTGTATTTTGTATCATTCACCTACCGACTGACATCAAGGCAGATTCCACCCCTTGACTGTATGGACAGCGTCACAATGAACAGGTGTGCATTTATTTCTTTTCTACAGGGACTTCAGAAGTGTACCAAGAAATGGTAAAGTTCAATTACAGATTGGGTTCTAGCTTTAATGTTTGGAATGCTCTTCATCCTGGCTATATTAACCTACATTCCCACTAATTATACAAGTGATCCTTTTTCTCCAAGCCTTCACTAACATGTGTTGGTAATATGCATTCTGCTTTGGGGATGGGATGGAATCTCATTGTGGTTTTCATTTACATTGTGCTGATTACCAAGTGACCATTCATTCATAAATTTATTGACCTTTTGCCTTTCCTTGGCAAGTGATTATTGAGATTTTCACAGTCGCTGAACTCCTTGTTTGATCAAGGGCTTGGTTCTAAGGATATCAATCCTATGAGACAAATAGATGGCAAAACCACACTCATTCTCTCTTAGCTCTCCTCTGTCGTTTGCCTTACTATGCAGGAATTTTTAAATTTCACGAAATCCTAGTCTTCAATCCCTAGTTTTGTTTGACATATTTGTGGAATGCTCTCAGGGAATTATTGGTATGTGCCAATGTCCTAAACTGTTTCCCCTCATTTTTGCTCTGCTATATTTAAGTAAGCTCCAAGTCTTACATTAAAGTCTCCCACCCACATTGACTGTTTTCATACACAGTAAGAGAGGGGGCTGGTTTCAGTCTCCTACATGGGGATATGGAGGTTTCCCAGCAGAAGTTATTGAAGAGATTATAGCTTTGCATGTTTTAAAGACTTCCACTCAGAAGAGTTGAAAGAGGCAATACGGGTTTGTTTCCGGTTCCCTTGCGCTTGTTTCCCTGGCCCACATGTCTGCTGTCATGTCACGTTTCTATGTTTTGCAGCCGGGTGCTATGCTTCCACTACTTCCTTTCACATTGGTTTCCTTGGTTACTTGAGGACCTTTATGCTCTAACATTGACTTCAAGATTGTTTTTTATAATCCTGTAGCCTTATTATCAGTATAAAAGTGAGAAATTTATTACAATGGAACCTAAATCTCCTTTTTACCTTTGAAAGTGTTTGTTTTTATAAAATTAAGTGTTCTGACACTTGGCATATATAGATTTATTATTTGATTTTTTCAGATAAAATATTCTTTTATTCACATTCTAAAATATTCTTAACCTTTTATTTGAAATGTAGTCCTATATCAAAGGACATGGATGATGGCAACAATAATTGCATTTTCTGAGTCTGAGAAAGGATGCTGAACTGCTTTAGTTAGTGAAGTAGCAAACACATCAAAGCTTCATGTTTCACATCTGTACTCTGTTCTACACCACCATTCTATTGCTAATCATTTTTCTTGGGCTTGTCCAATTGCCATTGTGTAATAACTTGATCATGTAGAGAATCTGTTCATGTCAGCATTCCACTGGAAGCTACAGAGTTACATTGTTTAAAGTGTGCTTAGTGAGGAAGTCATCTAAATTTGACCTGATATTATTCATGGTTATTATTATTATAGTATGACATTCCTTCACATGATATTACTATATTTTCTTGACAGATTGTTACTTTGATCAGTGTAGGTATACTTCGTATGCAGTATGTTCTGTCTTTAAGTCTGTGTAGTTAACCTATTCTTGCTTGCTTTTGTGGCCCAGGTACTTTAAAGAACAATTCTCATGCTTCTGCTTTAATAATGTATTAAAGATGAAGTGAGCTTTTCCACATATCATTTGAGTTCTGGTTTTTTGAACTGGTCAATCTGTGTTTTAAATGAGAGTTAAGACTATTTTAATCCAGAGTTCAGTACTGCTGTGCTGCTGATTTTCATCTGGTAGTTGCAGGTATATTTTGGCCATTTCTACGTCTCGTTTATTTTATCCCATTGATGGTTTACTGTCTTGGTAATATTTTATCCTTTACAACTTTTCATTTGCATATGTATTTTTCTAGTGGGATCTAGTCACATATTCTAATGATGACACTTATCAAATTCTTCCTCTTCTGGGTACGGGATTCCCTTAAGCATCTTGTAACTCTGGTCTACTGTTCATGAACTCATTAAATTTATCCTGGTTATGGAAATTTTGTACTTCTCCTTCACTGTGAAGCTGGTTGTGATAATCTTGGTTGCTGGTAAATTTCTTTCAGGAACTGAAATACATCATTCTACACCCTGTTGACATTTCAAATTTCTTCTGAAAAAGTAAAATGCTGTCAGTCTAATAAATTCATCTTTAAATGTTACTTTGCATATCTCTCTTGTGCATTGTAATACTCTTTGCTTGTCCTGTGTTTTTGACAACTTAACTATAATCTGCTACAGAGAAATATTTTATGGTCATTTGTATTTAGGGTTCTAAGGCTTCTTGAGCATGGATGTTCAGGTCTTTCCCAAAATTTGGAGAAAGTTCTACTATTATTTTTTTGAATAGGCTTTCTGTTATTACTTTACTGTGGTGATATTTTGTTGGTCCTCTAACCAATGAAGCTTGCCTGAAGATCAGAGGATGGAGGTAGCCACTAGTTAACCATAGAAACCTATCGAATCTGGCAGATGTAGTCAGGGGTGAGTTTCTTTCCTCTCCCATTCTGCGGCTACTTTCCAAATTACCATCCAGAAGGCTTATATTAATTATAAATTGTTAGGCTGGTAGCTCAAGTTTATTTCTAACTAGTTCTTATGCTTAAATTAACCCATAATTCTTATCTATGTTTAGCCCCATGGCTTGGTAGCTTTTCTCAGTACAGCAGCATTCTCACGTTGCTTTCTCTGAGGCTAGCTTGTGACTCCTGACTCTGCCCTTCCCAGAATTCTCCTAGTGCACTTGCCCCATCTTTACTTCCTACCTGACTACTGGCCAATCAGCCTTTTTTTTTTTAAACCAATTAGATTGAAGAATCCTGGCAGTGTACAAGAGTGTTATCCCACAGCGCTTCAATGATATTTTTATTTCTTGAAAGTTTTGTACACTTAAGCAATGCCACATCCATCCACCACTACTCCTCCAGCTTGTTTTCTATACCGTAGACCTGTAAATAGTTATTCCCCTCAAGAATACCAACAAGCTTAATATTTTAAGGGTATCACAAAGCACTCTCAAGTTTCTTCTTCCTCGGTATTCCTTGTTTCTCTCTGACTTTACTAATTCAGAAATCTTATTTTCTCATTTCTTTATTTTTTCCCCATCTATCTGATCTACTCTGCTACTGAGGCTTTTGACTGAATTTTCTGTCATATTTTTGGGTTTTTTCTTTTTGGGGATTCTGCTTGAGTCTCTCTCACAGTCTGTGTCCATTCGCTGTAGGTGTAGTTTGCTCTCCCCTTGAGCTCCTGCAGGGCTTCCTGTAATTCACCACCATACTTAGTCATCTTCTCCTTGAATATCCTTAACCATCTTTGAATATGCTCATTTATTGGACTTCTGAAAGCTGCCATACTTTGAATTCTTTACTCCACAGTCATCTATTTTGATGTCTTAGAGCAGAGTTACTAGAGTGTTATGAACTTGAAGAGGATTCCTTCTCTGCACATCACAATCTCCAAGGCCACTCACCTTTACAATGCTTTTCCCTTGTGTGACCCTTAACCTACTAAGCTAAAATTAGGAAGATGCATACTATATATTCACATGCTTGCAGCCATGCATGTCAAGGGCACATAATGGACACAATTTGAACAGAACCCTAATCCTTAAAATGTGTCTTGGTAACAACACTGTTCATGACTAGTTTAAATATACAGTCAGTAAAGATTTGCAAATACATGAAACATAAAACCTTTCACCACCCATACCTTAGTTATGAAGAACTGCAGAGCTTGACCCCAACCTATCCTCCAAAAGCAGTAGCCTAATTTTAGAAATCTTGTCTTCCAATTATTAATAGAGATTTTGAATATACAACCAACCAGCACCAGACATAGTTCAATCTAAGACATAAAGTTTTAATTTTCTTTATTCTCAACAACTAAAGAAACAAAAGCAAAACAAAATACTGTACCAAACCCTAAGGGAGCAAGCCAATTTGTATGCTTTTAAGGAATAGGGAATGGTGTTTGCTGGCATCGTATTTATGTGAAGTAGCTTTTAAAGCTTACAGTTCTATATTATAGCCTATTTTTAGAATATGAGTTTTAGATTAGTAAACTTACATTAGTTAGCCAACATTTGAGTGTTCTATATTTAAGTTTCCTCATTAATTTCAGCAAGGAAAACAAAGCAACACATTTTATCTTTCTTTTAAATATTTATCTTCTAAGATTTTATTTTTAGTATTATTATTCTCTTATATATTACATCCCAACACATTTTCTGCTCCCTGTATGCCTCCCAGTCCCTCTAGTCCACCTTCTTTCTCCCTGAGATCCACTCCTCCATTTCCGTTCAGAAATAAACAGGCCTCCCAGGGATATCAAACAAACATAGCATGACAAGTTACAAGAAAAGTAGGCACACATTCATATCAAGGCTGGATGAGGCAACCCAGTAGGAAGTAAAGTACCCTAAGAACTGACCTGTTGGCTGAGATTAAGTGTTATCTTCTATTTTTGAACACAGAGGAGTGTAGGCAGATTTTTCTACACAGACTGCCAATGAGCTTTATCCCTTCAGCCACTCCCCCAAGTAACCACACAGAGATTTAATATTAATTATAAATGTTCAGCTGATAGCTAAACTTCTTTTTAGCTAGCTCTTATAACTTAAATTAACCATTTCTATTAATCTATGTGCTGCCCCAAGGTCCTTTATCTCAGAAATGTACCAACCTGTTCACTCTGTGTCTCATGGCGTCTCTCCTGAGTCTTCCTTTCTCCCCAGCATTCTCTCTGCCCGGAAAATCCTGCATTCGTCAATCAGCTTTTTATTAACAATGAGAGCAACACATTTTTACAGTATATAGAAGGATTATTCCATAGAAGATGAGATGAACACTTAGTCAACTTTTTAAAAAAAAATCAGTTTTCTTGGGCCACAGTGGCACACCTTTAATTCCAGTACTCAGGAGGCAGAGGCAGACAAATCTCTCTGAGTTGAGAACAGCTTGGTCTACAGATAAGTGCCCGGACAGGAAGACAAACAGAGAAACTGTGTCTCAAAAGCCGAAAACATAAAAATTTTTTAGAATATTTTTATCAAAATCAAAATTTATTCTTAAAGCCCACATTCAAGTATAATATTGGAACTAAAAATAATTTTAATTTTATTATTTGTACCATTGACATAAAGGAGCAGGCAAAGATAATTAGGATGCAGAAATCAGTTATGAACTCCAGATAACAAGTCTATTTCAAAAAGTAAATAAATATTTTGATCTATACTGAAAAAAATATAGCTGCTACTACATTTTGGGTAGTTTTAGGAGGAGCTAAGAAGGAGCATGACAGAACATTCTAGAATAATATTATGGATGCACATTTTGCTTAAGTTTAGGTAAGAGACATTCATGTACCAATAACCCACCAACTATGTATCTGATATGTGTGCTCTTCATTTTATGTAGATTTCACCCTTAAATGAGTATAGATAGATTATGAGTTCTGGTAAAAACACATAAAGCCCTTAATAAGAGGTTGTAGTGATATTTTGTTTGTGATCTAACAAATAAAGCTTGTATAAAGATCAGAATAGAGAATTAAACCACAGGTTAGCCAAAGAGGTCAGGCAGTGATGGCACACACCTTTAATCCCAGCAGTTAGGAGGCAGGAGCAGATGGATCTCTGTGAGTTCAAGGTCACCCTGGGCTGCCCAAGATTGAATGAATCTTTCTAAAAGAGAAACAGAGCTCACACAAAGGTAATCCCAGCACTTGGAATCACATGCCTTAAATTCCAGCACTAGGGAGATGGAAACAGGGGCAATATGGCTCGGAGGAGAGTGAAATATAAGGCAGGAGGAGACAAGAGCTCAGAAGCAGACTGAGGTTTTGGAGAGAAAGCATTCCGTCTGAAGATTTGTGGAGACAGGATCACTCTTTTGTTCTGAGGTAGAGGTAAGAGCTAGTGACTAGCTGTTCTCCTTCTCTGATCTTCAGCATTAATCCCTATGTATGACTCTGGGTTTTTATTATTAATACCAATTAGAATTTGTGCTACAACTTACTTTGAAATGCATAAACAGAAGAAAGATTTGGAATGAAGATAGGGAGGAATATGATAGATTTATGATAAATCACATCTATGTAATGATGAAGAAAAACATCCTTCTAACCAGGAAGTAAAGAAAATAAGAAGCAGCAGCCAAGAAATGAAAGTCAGGGGCGTGTGATTTTCCCGTGTGTTTAAGTTCCTCTTCACCCAGTTATCATACATTCTTTGCCAGTTATTCAACAGAGTTTTGACATGTACAAAGAATTGAGTTAGTTTAATGAAACACTTTCGCTAATTTTCTAAAGCTTAGAGGCATATGGGGCAGGCAAAGCTCTCTTGGGAGACACAAAACTTTAGTTGTCAACCGAAAATAATCAAAGTGTAAAAATTTTCCTCATCAAAGGAACTGTTAAGAAAATACATGAGAGAAATCAGTGAGCCTCCAAAGAGCTGCTATTCGCAGAATTTCTTAAACATTCCTGTGCAGCATGTTCACATTTTTTACCTTGAATTTTGTTAATATATGGAGAATGACTAGTAGTCACCAGTTGTCAAAAGCAAGAGATAAATATGATAGATGGTAGATAGATAGATAGCAAATAGACAGACAGAAGATAGATAGATAGATAGATAGATAGATAGATAGATAGATAGATAGATAGATAGGCAGACAGACAGACAGACAGATAGATAGACAGACAGGTAGACAGGTAGACAGATAGACAGACATATAGACAGATAGACAGACAGACAGACAGACAGACAGACAGACAGACAGACAAATAGATAATTTTGCTGGGATTTGTTAGGAAGCCAATAAGTAAGGCATTTATTTATTTTTTAACTAGTTCTGATACCACACTTGATTCAATAAAGGAGCCAAATTAAATCATTGTGATAAACTCCAAACAATTACAAGATTTAAATATACAACCCATTAAACTCTCAGCTTTAACTACTATCTATGAAACTCAAGTGCATAATTTCGACCCTGAGTTCAATTTCTGAATTTTAAAATTTTAAATGTTCAATAGACAACTTTTACTTCAAGTATTTCAAATTTAGGATATTCAAAAGTAAACTCAAACCAATGGGTATATAGCCAAGTGGGGGAGATGGTGAGGTTAGCAGGAGGATGAATATAAGCAAGGCATGTTAGTATTTTTAAAATGCAATAAGGAAACATTTGTTTATGTCCTAACTAAAAAGGCCAATTTTAGAAATCAGTAAAAATAAATTACTCTTTCTTCTTTCCTGAATCTGCTACTAGAAAGAACTAACCATGCCCATATTCAGATTTACCTAATAATATTATTCTTTGTTGCTATACATGTTATTAGATTCTAAAAATATTCAGAAGATTGCTCCTTTATAAATAAGAAACATCTTTCAAATAAACAATAGAAAAGATGAAAATCAGGGAGAAAGGCACAGGCTGCTCTCACCTCACATTGGAGAACAGTGCTACATGCTGCTGCTCCTGTTCTTTGATATATGTGTGTATGTTTGTTCATTGTAGTTAAAGTGTTTCTTTTCACATCCTTAGTAGAAATATGACCAGTGAGGCAATAGATGCTGATATAACCTGACCTAAAGAAGTGTTATATTGAGATCCAAGATCCAAAAAGAGGAGCAGATGATTTCATGTGATATAATCATGCTCAAAAATGAAATTCAATAACATTTTTCACTATAAAAAACTACCAGAAAAGATAAAAAAAGAGGAATGTAGATCATCCAATAAATATTATCACACTAAAAATAAACCCACATGCTGGAGATGGGTAAGAAAGACTTTTGTTCATTGTTGCTGGTACAGCAACTATGAAAATCTGTGCAGAGATTCCTCAGAATTCTGGGGATGAATCAACCTCAAGATCCAGCTATACCACTATTGAGCATATACCTAAATAATTCTACATCCTACTACAGAGACACTTGCTCTCCCATATTCATTGCTGTCTCTACTTTTGGTGATCAGAAATTGAAAACAGCCTAGATCTCCGCCAACTGATGACTGGATAATGAAAATGTGGCACATTTACACAATGGAATATTATTCAGCTATTGAGAAAAAATGAAAATATGAAATTTTCAGAAAGATGGCTGGAGCTAGAAAGAAAATCATCCTGAGTGAAGTAACCTAGACCAAAAAAGTCGAATATTATGAGTTTTTCTTATAATTGAGTCTTAGCTTTTAAGCTTTCAGTATGCTACAATCTGAATAACCACAGAAATTAGATACCTAATAAGAGACTAGTGCATTGGGATGGGTGGTGAAATCTCCCAGGAAAGGGAAACAGAATTTAGTGTTATGGAATGATAACTAGAAGAGGAGGAATAAACAGGGATAGGTATGGAATAAAGGAGTAAAAGAGGAATTAAAGGGAGGGATAACTAACACTAATGTCCATTTAAAAATCCACATGCAAATCTACTACTGCAGTAGCTTCTTAAAATATACACACATATACGTATATGAAAGGAATTTAAATGGAGTCACCACAAAATGAAGGAGAGAATGTCCCAACTAAACATTTTCTAACAACAAGTAAAATCTCTAGTGCCAGGAATGGGTTACATTTTTTGAATCATTGACAATAGGAGATACATGAAACCACCAAACATCACAGGCCATTGCCAAGGCTATGGGCTGTTCTCCACAAACTGATGGTAAGACCTTATTGCTGAAGGCAACACTTACTTATGACATCAAACAAGGAAAAGTTGAACTGGTACCTACCTCAAAATTTTACCCCTACTGAGCACCATTTGTGATGCTGGATCACAAATCTCTTAACTACAAATTGTGTCCTACAACAGCACCCTGCCTACAGGATAACAGGTGCAATGGTGGAAGTGTGGTGGGAGAAACCAATCACTTTTGGATTGGATTTAAGGCTTACTCCATGAAATGGAACCCATACCTAACATTGCTAAAGTAAGATCATGAGACTAGATAGGTGCTGGATCTAGGAGTAAACCTATACCAATTTCTTCTAAAGGAACATAGCAATTAAATATCCCCTAATGATATATCGTTTTATGTATATATCAGTGCCATGCTCAAATCTCATTTGAAGAATTTCTTATAGTAGATTGAAATTAACACAGAGACCCACAACTGGACAATATGCAGAGTGAGAGATTATAGAGTACTCAATTCTAAATGAGATGCCTTCATCAAACCAATTCCCTTGAGGCTCAGAGATCTATGCAAAAGAGGAGGCTGAAATATTATAAGAACAAGAGATGACAGATGACTTCAAGGAAACAGGGTCGTACATACACAAGACTAAAACACATATAAAATCATGCAGACTATGGTAGCACCCACAAGACCTGAACGTATTCAACACAGTTTGAGTCCCAACAATAGGTGAAGGAACAGAGTGTGAGGTCCAACCCCTACCCCAGAAGTTATTTGCAACTGACAGCAGTTGGAGTCTGTCCCATGCTACCTCCCTCTCCAGTCTTCTCCCTCACAGCTCTCTACCCTCCTAGGTCTTTTCATTTTCTTTAGCGCACATACTCAGTAATTCTACTTATCAGTAACTAGTAGCCTGAAATTATGTTTGAGTTGCCCATTTGCCTTCCAATGACAAAAGAGATCATTCCTTTCCTCCTCCTCCTTGCTGCCTCTTTTGAGTCGATATCCTAATTAGCTTTTCCTTGCTTTTACTCTTTAGACCAGGTCAGCACTTGCCAGCTAAGAAGTATTGGAGTAACTGAGAGGTACTGGCAGCTGCTTTGCCTTGAGCACAAAGTACTTATTGGCATACCCAAAATCTAGAGCCTAGTTGGCCTCATGGTTTTGCTCTGTGAACTTGTTTGAATATCAAGAAATGAACTAATCTAGCTCTCAGAACAATTCCCAGTGGGACTGACAGAGGAATAGGAGGCTTCTCTGTGGAATGAGCAGATGTTTTAATCACAATGTGGTTTTTGTTTCTCTGCTTCAGTAAGGTTTATGAAGCATTCACGAAACACACATTTACTGTGAACAGGTATTTTGTCACCTAGGAGCCACTTATCTTGGAGTAGGGTAGAATGAGCCAGTGTATTATCACTGCATGGTACAAAAGCTGAAGATCAATATGCAAGGAGTTTTGTAGTGTCCTTGGAATGGAATGCTTAAAGTGAAATGAGCCCAAGTGCAGACACTTAAGATATCACTCTGTGTCATTTAGGTCAAACAATAGAAAAAAGAAAGAAAATGCAATAATTTAAGCTAGTTTTTAAAGTATAACAAAGAACACTAAGGTAAGTGTGAGTTCCCATCCCCTCTGGAAAAAGGGTGCAAAATAAAATCTAACTAGCTATTGCCTCTGGAGCATGTTGTTTACTTCTCTTGAAAATCGCAAAGAAGCCCTACACCAAATAAGCTAAATTATTTTAAAGCTGCTGCTAGTGGTAGCTTCATTTATTTTTCCCCTGAGCAAGCATTGTTGGATTCAAATGAAAAGCTAGCGGCATGTTTGGTAGATGATAATGAATGATGGTGAATCTAGCTAGCAAAGTTACAGTACAAAATCAGAATGGTAAGTTTGCTTTTACAAACATTTATTTAATACGGACAAGTGCAGAAACCTGAAGGCAAATGGTTGATAGTAAACAATTATGATCTACCTAGGGGCATGTTTCAACATCTATTTCACACTGATGGGAACTAAGGAAAAAAATAACAGCAAATGAAATCATCACCAGTCAATCACAGGGAACAGCCAAAGTGGCAGCATAAAAGGATCCTTTACTTTCTCCAGTCAGGGGAGGTCCTTGCTACAGAACCACATTTTCAATCATGCTAATAAATTTAGAAAGAAAGAAAAAAGGAAACAACAACAAATTTGTCCTGGTCTGAAACACAGTCTACTATACAACTCTGTAACAGAACATACGTGGTATAAGACAGTTAAATCTCACTAAGCAATAATATATTTGTGTTTACTGTATCAACCTCTGTTTATTGTAGGTCACCTTTGCTGTTCAACTTATGGGACTCTTAAGTTGTAAAGAGAAATATTGCAGAAATGAATTGTGACATCAGGATTGTTTTTTTCCAGCCGTCCACATTTAGACGAAACGTGTTAGATCTTTTTGATGCTAATAAGCTTTCTGCTGTGTTAGTAGAAGCTATACCTCTTGGAAGCAATTATTTTTTTCTTAAAAGAAATATAACAGCAGTTCTGAAATAACATCTTAAAGATATCTTTTCTAGAAGGTACTGTCTTCTTTTCAGTGACATAATGCCTACAAAGAAGTTCTTTTTTCTCAAGTCATGGAGTTACAGCAGGAAGGGAATAAAATGATAGAAAAGTCTTCAACAACTGCCGTATGCTGTAAGAATCATACTAAGCATTTTGTACGTTAGCTTGAACATTTTGTGTTAAGATCACCATTTTACTAATGAATGTACTGAGGTGACTCCTCTAGCCATTGTTACCCTTCTGGTAAAAAAATGAAATGAGAGCAAACACAGAGCATCCCAAAGCTTTGAAAGTAACATGTATTAGTTGGTTTACATCTCCTATTTTTGTTTCTAATATGATTCCACTCAGTACCGGTCATCAGATCACTGTTCCAGGAAGCCCTTCTTCATGACTACCATGTTATCAGGAGCTCCACAAGGTCTTAAGAAAATTTCACTCCAAACATCGAAACACATTAGGTTTAAATATGAAATTGGCTGTCTTTGAAATTTGAGATGTGGGATCTTGGAATCATGGCCATTTTGCACCATAAATACTTTTCAGTATATCAAGAATGTAAGTGGTACTTAGAAAAAAATAATGTACTCGCCTAAACAGAATTAAGAAAGATTTTCAAACGGCCCCCCTGGGAACACTAGGGTCCTTCATAATCACTGGGTATCAGAAGGTGAAGGAATAACAAAGAGAGAAGTGACAGGAAATCCTCAACAGTATCAGTGCCCCACCCACCCTTTCTTCATTGAGAAGCTGGCCCTCCACAAACTATATGTCTAAACACATTTCACATTATTAAAGTACATATTCATATTTTGATTTCAGATGTATATCTTTGTTTTCTACTATCCTCTAAAAAGTCTGTACCTAGAAAAAAAAATAAGCAAACATATGGCAAGTATATAGGGAACTGTGGAAATTGTGTCCATCAGTGTGCTTCATTGGTGTTGAGTGCTCCAGAATCTCATGGAAGGAATTCAACTTGATAAGCTCACATAGATCCTTTGGGAAGAATTCCTCACCCAATATTTGGACAGATCGACAGGACATCGTGACTGAAAGGAGACATGACCTACTTCAAGTATGAAATGTAAATCACTGGGAATGGTCCTACCCATCGTGTCCCTAGTCATACAATAAGTTGCATTGGGAATTATTCTCTACAGAAGTAGTTCCTACAACTCCTTTGAAGCCATAAATGGTTGGAATTATTTGTACAGGGAACGTGTTCAGAAGCAGAAAAAAGGGGTAAAGTCATGGCATGGAAATAAGGAAATGCTTGTCTTAAATTAATGTTGATAATTAAAGTGTAAGAATGACCAATTCCCATAGTGTAGTTGGAGTTCAGCTGAGGCGTCAGAATGACAATATCCAGGCTTCATTCTAGGATTCTGTGAGTGAAGTTGCAGCTTCACTCACAAAATCGTATGCTGTGGCATTGTGAAACATTATGTACAGAATTTGAGGTAAAGTCAGAGTGACCTGTAGCAGGCTTTCTTTTGGCTTCCAAGCAGTTCCCAAATACAGAGACAGAGACTTAGTTCAGCCTTAGCTTAGGCTTGTCCCACGAGCTCTTGTGAGTGAATTTAAACTGATAACGCTCATCAACATTTTACCTCAGGGTTTTTAACTTTCATTCTTTTTTTTTCCACATTTAATTTTTTATTATTGCATTATAAATAGTACCATTCAAAATTTTCACCTCCTCCGCTCCTCCCATTTCCCTCCTGCTTCCCCACTCCCCCTCCCCTTTTCCCCTCCGAGGGAGAAGACTAACTTTCATTCTTTATGTCCTATTCTGTGTCTGGCTGCCTGGCCTCTGGGCTCTCCCTCTCTTTCTCCTTTGTTCTTTCTCTCTTTCAAGCCTAGATTCATTCTCCCACTACTGATTCACTCTGGCTGCCAGCCCCACCTACCCTTCATCTACCTTGCTTTTGGCCTTTCATCTTTTTATTAGACCAATCAGGCCCCTAGGCCGGTATTGATCGAGTAACATTCTGTTGAGAGAGGTTTTTGTCCCACCCGGTCTTGCAGGCATTCAGTTCCAAAGAAACTCACAGAGGTCTACATTAATTATAAACTGGTTGGCCTAGTAGCTCAGGCTTCTTATTAGCTCTTATAACTTTTATTAGCCCATAATCCTTGTCTGTGTTAGCCACATGGCTTGGTACATTTTTCAATGAGGCAGTCACATCTTGCTTCCTCTGCAGCTGGGTCACGACTGCAGACTGAAATTTTCCTTTTCCCATAATTCTTGTTGTCCAGCCTCTACTTCCTGCCTGGCTACTGGCCAATCAGTGTTTATTAAACAAGTACAAGAAACAAATCTTTTCTCAGCTTTTAGTGACAATAAAAAAAAAAAGAAACAAATCTTTATGAGGTAAAACCATTGTCCCACAGCAGGCAGGCAAGCTAAAACAGCAATACATCTTTACATAATTAAACAGACGTAGCATAAATAAATGCAATATATCCTTATATCGTTAAACAAATGTAATATACCTTTAATAGTTAAAGTAATATTGTGCAACATAAACAGATGTAACACATCTTTCTATAGTTAAAGTAACATTCCACAACAGTGATCAGAATCCACTCAAACAAATAAGACTTCAGGAGAGATGTGTATGGAACACTATGAGAACTACAACATAGAAAAAAAATAAAATCATTACAGATTATTCTTGGTCAAGTTTCTCAGATATACTTTCCAGCTCTGGAGCATAAGTTAATTGACCTACTAGATCAGATCACAGCAATTCAACTAATAATGACATTATACAACTGAACAGGGCAGGGTAACCTGCCCTCTCTTAGGACTGGAGGGGAAAAGGGGAGGGGGAGGGGGGAAGCGGGAGGGAAATGGGAGGAGCGGAGGAGGTGGAAATTTTGAATGGTACTATTTATAATGCAATAATAAAAAATTAAATGTGGAAAAAAACACAAAGAACTAGCTATATACAATTATCTGCTATTTTGCAATCATATATAATACGTCCTGAGCACAAAACCTAGGCCTTGAGATGTTCATTGCTTCCACAATAACTTGAAATGAGGAACCTAGGTTAAGAACCTCCCCAGATGCTGAGAAAAGAATCATCACTAGCTCTTTTTAAGCATTGACTTTGTTTGAGGGCAGACATTCCATTGTCATTCACATTTTGCAACAAAATCATCATACAGAAATCCTGTGATCTCTTCGAGTTCCACACAAATTAAATGACAAACTTGGATTTGGGGCTTTATGATTCATTACAGGGACTGACACCATACCCCTGAAGACTTTTGCTCAATACCTTTTGATATCATGTTGCCTCCCTTTTGAGAAAGTATTGCATTTAATCACGCTTCCAAAAGGCTAAGAATCCACCAAACCACAAACATAGCAACCTTCAAAGAGTAGACAGCTTTGTGAAAATTAACACACTGAAAAAAGTTTACACCGGAAGAGAACTACATGTAATAATGGTTGAGAAAATGGGTTTCAGACCTTTCCAGACCCATACTAACATCTTGATTCTTCCACTTGGTCTCTCAATTATAAGAATTAGTAGGGTAAATTCTTGGACTATTTTCAGGTACATAATAAAAGCACTGAAAATGCCAGTTCTGACAAGCATACTGTTATTATTTATAATCATGCCATGCCATTTTTTAAATAGAATAAAATCTCAGCTCTTTCATAGTTCTTGGTAAAATATTCTTTCAAATGTTTTAGCCCAAAGCATTTGTATGTGTGTTATATAGTAGGTATATTCAGCAGCTTTGATTGCTTCTGCTGTTCATAGTCTACTCTGGGATAACACAGAGACTACACCAGTCACCCTGACCTCATGGACCAAGAATATAACTCTGAACTTCATGCTTCAACTCTACCATAAACTAGCTCCACTTTAATATTAAAAATAATTCAGCAAAAGAATAGAGCTTATATTAAAAATTACAAACAACCAAGTAACTCAGGATGTGTAAGTCCCCGTTCAGTAATAAAAAGGAACATGAAAAATCAATGAAATATAACTCCTCCAAAAATTGCCAGTCCACAGTAATGGCTGCCAGTTAGAGTGAAATAGATGAAATCTCAGAAAAAGAACTCAAAAAATGATTAATTGCATGTTCACAGAAATAAAGAAAGAAATACAATCCTTAATGAACCCCAAGAGAACACAAACAATCTTCTGTAAAAATGAAGAAAGTTCATACCATATATGAAAGAGGAATTCTATAAAGACTAAAACTAACTAAACTAGTGAAAATGAGAAAGAACTAAAGCAAGTCAAATGTCTGTGGGAAGCTTTATCAGCAAAGTGGATCAAGAGAGGACAGAATGCCTGAAGATGAAAAAATGTGCATGAATTAAAAGGGGTGTAACAATGAGGACAATGACAAATTAACAAGAAGGTAAGTGTGGTACTTTCAAGACTCATAGGATACTATGAGAAGCTCAGATGTAAGACTCATGGAGGAGAGGGAGAAAAGAAGGAAGGGCTGAAGTAGGGGAGGAAGAGAATTGGATTTTAAAGGCAGAGAAATTTTCAACAAAAACATAGAAATTTTTGCAAAATTACAGAAATATATGACAATCCAGATACAGCAGACATCCAGAATACCAAGCAGACAAGACCAGAAAATAACTGCTCCTCATCATATTATAACCAAGACACTAAATGTACAGACCAAAGAAAGAATATTGAAAGCAGCAAGAGAAAAGAATCGAGTCACGTGCAAAGTCAGGATCATGTGAAGAACTATAGTGGTATATCACTAGTATTTTAATAAATAAATCTTGCCTGAAGACCAGAAGCATAGGTAATGTCACACACCTTTAATCTCAGAATTTGGGAGACAGAGGCAGATGGAAACTCTGTGAGTTTAAAGCCACCCTAGACTACACAAAATCAATGCAGAAACAAATCCAGGTGGTGTCGGCTCAAGCCTTTAATCCCAGTCCTAGGGAGTCACATGACTTTAATCCCAGCACTCGTGGGAATAGAAAATGGGAGGAGAAAGAGGCTTAGTCATTTTAATCTACAGTCACCCCACCTTTGTAGAGGTAAGACATCTATAGTGGCTTGATTGCTTTGCTTTTCAGGTTGAACCCAAATATCTGACTCTGAGTTTGGATTATTCATGCTACAAATAACAGCAGACTTTAAAAGTCAGCAAAACTGTTTGGTGGATAAAGGAATTTATGATTATAAAGTCAGCTCTACAGAAGATATGAGATGGGATCCTTCAGACACAGTAATTAAATGATACCATCAATTAAGTGGATTTAACAGGCATCTGCAGAACATTCCATCCAAACACTCAAAATACACAGCAGAGTGTGGATCTCTCTTTAAAATAGACAGTGTACTGTGAAAATTAAATATAAAACGTACATAATTACTTGTAATTACTGATCATAATGAAATACAACTACAGAAAAATAAAAAAATTAGAGTATACACAAACTCATAGGCATTAAACAACACATCACTGAATGATAAATGAGTTACTGAGAATGGCAAAAGAAAATGGAAAAATTTGTAAAAATAGAAGGAAATGAAAATCTAATATACCAAGTCCTAGAAACAATTATAAGAAGAGAGTTTTGAGCTCCAAGTACCTACATCAAGAAATCAGAGAGAGTCAAATGAATTGTATAAAGGTATATCTTAAGGTATTCAAAACATAGAACAACATAAAACTCAAGCCAGTTGCCACAATTAAGTTCAGTTGAGAAATTAATGAAATGTAAATGAAAAATACAAAGAATTAATGAAGCAAAGGGTTGATTCTTTGGAAAGGCAAGATAAGCATGATTGATAACCATATTAGCCAAAATGACCAAATGACAGAGGAGGAACAATTTAATAACATTAGAGATATAAATGGCACCATTATGACAAATGCCAATGAAATTCAAAAATCATTAATACAGAACTATAAAACATATATTCTAGGCGCTGGAAAGATTGTTCTGTGGCTAGTGTATCTGCTACACAGGCATGAGGGCTGCATTAATTTCCCGCACCCAGGTACAAGCTGGACATGGTTACACCAGTGCTGGGAGGCAGAAAAATCTGGATTCGATGGCTGGGTTAAGTGAAATAGCTTGTCTCAAAAATAAGAGTTAGAACTGATCGTTGAATGCATCCTAGCATCAAATTCTGGCCCCCACACTAACTCATATGGGCAAGTGCACCCACATACTCAGGCACATACACAGTCTTCTACATCCTCTCTTTTCTATCTCCCTCTCTGTCTCTCTTTCTCTTTCACATACACACAAACATACATATCAATACATTGGAAATCTAACAGAAGTATATGGATTTCTAGATGTGTGTGACTTACCAAACTTAAAACAACACAAGTAATATAAATAGATATATGATAAACAGTAAGATTAAAACAGTTATAAAATTCTCCCAACTATAAAAGGTCAAGGCCCAGATAGATTCCCTTATGACTTCTATTAAGTCCTCAAAAAGAACAAATGCCAATTCTTCCAAACTGTCCAATAAAGTAAGAAACAAGGGAACAATACCAATGGCCTTTTTCAACATCATTATTATGCAGATACAAAAAACAAATAAAAGTACAACAGAAAATAGAAGATTGTAGATCATTTTTGATGAACACAGATGCAAAATGTCTTAATAAATTATTTGCAAACCAAATTCAAGAACACATTAAAAATATAAGTCGCCATAATGAAGTTAGCTTTCTTCCAGATGCAAAGATAGTTTGTCTTATACATATCAAAATGCATAATTCATCACATAAATGGACTAAAGGAAAGAATTAATTTATCATCTTTAATAATCTACATTTTTTACAAAATCCAACATCCTTTCCGGATAATGGTACTGAAGGAAAGTGAAATAAAAAGAATTTATTTCAGCATAGTAAAGGCTATATAAGAAAAACCTATAACCAAAATTTGCACTAAATTGTGGAATAACAAAGTATTTCCACTAACATCAATCACAAAACAAAGATTTCCACTTCCTCTACTTTGACTCAATATAGTACTGTAAATCTTAGCTAAGCAATGAGGCAAAAGAAGCACTGAAAAATTATACAGAGGAAGAAAGGAAGTCAAGTTATCTTCATTTGAATGTGATAACATTATATACAGCACAGAATATTAAGACTCCATTAGAAAACTTGTAGAATTGATAAACATTTTAGTAAAATTTCAAGATATAAATGTAGCAAAAAAATTAGTAGCTTTCCTATATTTCAATAAAAACATGCTTAGTAAGAAATAAGAAAAGCAATTCCACTTACATTTACACTCTTTAGGAAGAAATGAGAATATTATTAGATGTAAATTTTGCTATGTTCTGGATTTGGAAGAATCAGTATTGGAAAAGCAGCGATTTTATCAAAAATCCACCACCAGAGTCAATAAAATCTTCATCAAAACCCCAATACTACTCTTCACGGAAATAGAAAAACAATCTTAAAATAATTTGAAGCACAAAGGATTTCTAGCAAAGCAATTTTGAACAGTAATATGATAATAATATTAATGATGATGATTGTGATGATGATAAAGGTAACACTGTACTTGCTTACAAGGCCTGTTTCAAAGCCACAGTAACATAAATAGCACAGAACTGTCAAAAGTATACGTTAGATCAGTAAACCATAAGAGGAAATCAAGATACAGACTCACAGAACAGCAACCTGAATTTTGACAAACTAAGAAATCCTCAATTAAAGGCAGTTCCTTAAAAACGGTGCTGGAAATCTGGGTATCTACATATAAAAGAACTGAAATAAATCTTTATCTCTTGAAAAAAAGACACTAACTCTAAAAACTTTAATGTTCTTAATTTCTGATATGAAGCCCAAAGGCTACAATAGGAAAAATACCTCTTCTTTAGTATATATGTGTAAGAACTTCCATGATAGGACTTCAGTATCTCCAGAAATCAGGCCAAAATATGTCAGCTGATACCTAGTGAAACTAGAAAGTGTCAATACTACAGAAGAAACAGTTATTTGAGTGAGGATTCAACCTGCAGAAAAGAGGAAAATCTTCAGCTGGTATATGTCTGAGAGAGGATTAATATCTAGAAAAATTTTTAAAAGTTCAACAAAAACAAACACAGCCCAATAAAAAATGAGATAAATAACTGAATGAAATGATCTCCAAACACAAAACAAAAGTAATCAATAAATATTTTTGGAATTCAAAATTTTTAGAATTCGACATTCAGAGGTATCATGGAAATAGAAATTGAAATAATTTGAGCTTTCTTTTCATTCTGGTCAGCATGGCTACAACCAGGAAAGCAAATGACAGCAAATGTAGAGAAAGAGACACTTCATTTACTGTTTGTTGGATTGGAACCTGGTGGTGCCACTATAAAAATCAATGTTCACCTTTCTTTTAAATTTGAAAAGGATCTCTTTGACCTAGTTATATTATTCATGGGCATATGCCTAAAACTTTTATATCCTACCACAGAGTCACTAACACTTTGATGTGCGTTGCTGCTCTATTCACAATAGCAAGGAAGCCTACCTACTTGTCAATTGATGAATGGATAATGAAATTGTGGTGCATATATAATGGAATTTCATTTAGAAATGCAATAACCAGAAAACAGATGGAACTGGAAAGTATATCAAATGAGAAAACCTGGTTCGTAAATGGAAACCATACAAGTTCTCTTTCATATGGAGATACCATCTTCTGTTTTTATACATGCATATCATGTGGATGTATGTGTAAAGATTATGGACCAGCGAGGAGCCAAAACATGGTCAAAACAGTATTTAGAGAGTGGTAGTAAGACACAGGTAATAAATAAGTCAAAAGGTGAATGCGACCGGTGTAAAGGTTTGAGGAGAGAGAAGACAGGGACATGTGAGAGAAGGATGGGTCAAGAGAGGCTCAATCAGTGCTAAGCATTTATGAAATAAAAAAACATTTTAAAAACTACTTTTTAAAACTACTTTGCAAACTAATTTTAAAATGCATTTATTAAAATTTGGACAGTGGTAAATTATGTCCACGGATGAAATCTCTTTCAGAACCCAAAAGATTTTCAAATGAAGATTTCAGTTTCTAGGGTAGGCTGCTCCTTTGAGTAATTAGCCTGAGAAGATCCCTGAACTCTCAAACAGTTCTGGCTATTGTCACTGCTGTTGACTGCTCACCAGAATTAGACAATAAACTCTATAGCTAATGACAATATGTTGGTAGGTCAGAGTACACCAAAAAAAAAAAAAATGACCTACTTGATTTCTCCCAGCTGCCAAGTTTTCATAGTGTTAAATGGTGCTATGCAGGAATCAAGAATCACCCACAGTCTAACTTAGATATGAAACTTTAAATCCTGCATTCTGTACTATTGCCCAGCAGGTCATGATGTGACCACTATTGCAATAGTTCAATGACTGTTATGGGGGTAACCAACTAATTTCTAATTGAATCTGAGGCCCATTTGACAGAATAGAAGTCACACTAATATTGGAAAGCTGGACAAAAGCCTGTAGTTCAGGAGGCAATGGGCCCTAACAAGGAAATTGTTTCTGTTCTGTTGTTTTGCTAAATAAGATAATAAATTTGTGAAATTGCCTTTGGATATTTGTGTTTATTCCCACAGGCTGTTTCTACTGTCAGATTTAGTTAAAGAACTTTCTTTCTGCAGTGGCAAAACTTCATTTTAGCAGTACAGAGTTTTGTAACTTTTAATGTGCTGAGAAGAAGGGATTATTGAAGGCTGAGCCTTGAGGGACCTCTAACCCACCCTTCTAGGGCTCAGGGAACATCACAGAAGACAGACAGACAGAACGTCAGAGTTGGAGAGAGGTATGGACAGATGTAGGATGCTGGTTTTCAGGGTGTGATGTCCATCTAATCTTCAGCAGTTGTGGCCACCTGCACAAGATCTAAACAAGATTGGGCTCATCATTCGTTCCATCACGGAGAAAACAGGGACTCACAAGACTTCACCCTTCCTTCAAGATTCACAAGCAGCTAATAGTTCCTGAGATGAGACAGTCATTCTTTTCAGTCATGTGGCCAATGCAACTGTATTGTGTCACTTCCCCTAGCCTCCTATAAGCAAGCCTGATAAACTCAATGACAAAAATATTAATAACAATAATATTAAAATGTTATCTGAGTTTGTATCCAGATACCTAGATTTGCTTTAATAATGATTCTCTATGAGATTTGGGTGATCTAAGTATGTTTTCATTATTTAGTGATTTTTAAAGACCTTATTAAATCTGATAGCCTTTATTCATTTATAAACCCTGGGGACATTTGCTTATGATCTCAACTAAACAAACGATTAACTGGATTCAATTTATTTCTTTAAAATGTGAATTAAGCAACAACTTTAAAAAGCAAAATGATAAGCTAAAAATCCAAGTTATTCCATTAGTTGATTTAGGGAAACCTAAAGAAAGACACGCTGAATATTTACATAAAGGATTCTGTTGACAATATTCTATTTTACCAGGGTTCCTATGAAAATATAATCTGCATAATGTTTTAAGTATCATATGTACAATTTGTCTCACTGAGTACAAATGATCTCAATGAAAGACTTTTACATACAAATGCATCAATTGATTTATGAAATAATTTCAAGTCAATCCTAGCCTAGTGAGCTATTCTTAGGTGATTTAAGATTTTGAAACTTGTAGTTTGATTTTTAGGCACCTAAAATCTTTGGGTCTATGACACGAACCACACTTTCTTTTTAAAATTTTAAAAGTATTTTCGATTTATTTATTTAGTGTTTATGATGTATATAAATGCACTTATATGGAATACATGTACCAACAACAGCATGATTTGAAAGTTGGTGGACAACTTGCAGGAATTGATTGGTTCTCTCTTTCTACCATGGGTGTCTAAGAGCTAACATTCAGATTTTCATCTTTAGCAGCAAGCACATTGACCCACGGAGCCATACTTCTAGCTGAAAAAGACCTCCTAAAGAAGTCAATGTTGCAAGACCAAGTCCCCAACACGTGAACCTTCAGGTCCACTTTGTGTCAAAACTATTAATACTCGCTAACTTGTTGCTTACTCACTGGTTCAATATTCAGGCTAAACTGATAGTGCTATCAAGTCTGAAGGAGAAAGAAGAGAAGTGACATTTACTGAAAACTAACTCTACCCGGGGTCATTCTCTACATTCCGTGGCATGAAGATATGCCAGCTAGATATCTCTGAGTCAATTTTTCATCTGTTGCTTTTAGTATAGGATGTTGCATTCTTTTCCAAGTAATCCCTTGCTGTAAGGTGTAAATATATGATTATTCATTCCATTTATTATTGCTTACTCCCTGTTACAGTTTCAAATTAGATATAGGCATGCCTGTATTTAGCTTAGATTTCTCCTTACAATACTATGATGTGAATACTTAAGCTGTAAAAATGTTATTGTTCCATATGCATTTCTTTTTTTTTTTAAGTGGCTAGCCTAAAAATATTTAATGAAGCAAAGAGTAAGGTACAGGACTAACCTGGTGTAGCTCTCTTACAAGTTCTTTTTTTTTTCCATACATTGTTTTGTTTTATTTTTTCCATTCAAAAACATAATTAAAGAAATAAAATTTTTACCTTTCTTCCCCTTCTCCCGGTCCCCTCCCACTACCTAGTCAAGGTGATGGGATCCTTAGGTGCTAATCTCATCACTGCTGGGATGTTAGAAGGTGGAGCCCAGTTTTAGGAAGCAATCACAGGGACCATGTCTTTGTAGAAAATAACCTCCACACTACCCTTTCCTTTCTCTCTGCTCAGAAACCATGTGGTAAGCAATCTGCCTGATATGCCCTCCTGCCATGATGTTCCACCTTACTACATACCTAAACAACTCAAAACAAAATAACCTTTCTTCCTTTTGAATTATTCCAGAAAATCAAATATAAGGGCTCATTGTTATACACACTTACTTCAAAATAGGTATTTTATATGACACTGAAGCCAAGCATATACACTAACAGCAAAATTTAAAGTTGTATCTGACCTTAATAACAATGAGTCATATGAATAATAAATGACAATTTTTCTTGAAAATTCCAGCATATTCAAACAGAATGAATGACATGATGTAAAATATGAGGGAAATGTCAAATTCTTTAAAATAAAAATAAAGTAGTTAATTAAAAATTTCAAGACATAGAACCAGAAAGGATGAGTGACCTGCTTATCAGCAGAACTGTATCCTTCCCTAGAGTCTGTGCCCTGCACCTTTTCTGAGGCCCACATTGTCCCAGCCAATCCTTTGTCCCTCTGCTAGAAGCTCCTCTCAACACAAGAAGCCTTCCACACTGATGCAGAAACCACACCGGCCAGAGAGGTGAATGACCCTCCTGTGCTGTGGGATAATGCTCTTGTAACCTGTAAAGATTTGTCACTCATATTGGTTTAATAAAATGCTGATTGGCCAGTAGCCAGACAGGAAGTATGGGTGGAATGACCAGACTAAGAGAATTCTGGGAAGAGGAAGGGCTCAGTCTGTACTCATCAGCCAGCTGCACAGGAAGCAAGATGGCTTACTGAGAAAAGGTACCAGACCATGTGGTTATACATAGATAATAATAATGGGTTAATTTAAGTTGTAAAAGCTAGTTAATAATATGTCTGAGCTAAAAGGCCAAACAGTTTATAATTTAAAAAAAAAAAGAAGTCAATGTTGTTATAATAGTCTTCTAACCTGCTTTCCATTACAAAGGGTTCTGTAACACTGTGTCATCTTTAGAACAGATCAAATAAAATGTTCAAGATAATTTTCGGTAAGGAGGCCAGAACCATCCTTTAACATATGCTGTAACTGTACCTATTTAAAGCATTAAGGAGTAAAGACAGGCAGAGAGTACAGAGAGAGTGGAGGAAGAAAGAGTGAGCAGGGATTAGACTACTGTTCTTGATTTGTTTTTTGGTTTTGGTGGGTTTTTTTGTTTTTGTTTTTGGTTGGTTGGTTGGTTGGTTGGTTTTTTGAGACGGGGTTTCTCTGTATACCTTTGGTGCCTGCCCTGGAACTAGCTCTTAGAAACCAGGCTGGACTTAAACTCACAGAGATCCGCCTGCTTCTGCCTCCCGAGTGCTGGTATTAAAGGCATGTACCACCACGGCCTGGCTCTACTACTGTTTGAATGACCTGGTTTAAAAATCAAAAGCAGAATGCACATGGTAGAGGACTAGATCCTTGTCTGTAAAACACTTCATTAAAGATTTGGTCACTTTGTGTCTGAGTCTTTTCTTAATTTTCCAGTCATTGGAACTGACATGAGGATCTTCAATTGATTCTTAACCCATAGTTTCTCTCAATAACCATTAAAATTTTTGTATAGTCAAAAATTCAAATATACTTTTTAGTAAACAGGGATCACTTCTTCAGGTGAAAAATAGCTTTCTGTTCTATTTTTCTTACAACCGGGCAAGAAAATTTTTTTCTAATTTTATTGTCTGTGGCGTGCCTTATAAAAACAATAGATATATATTCCTTTCCAAAGCATGATATAATTTCGATTTTGGTTTTGTATATACCATCTTAAACTTCCTCACAGAGTTGTCTTGGTAATGTATTATGTAATAGTTTGAGTAGAATCACATGTAATATGTAACAACTATACACTGAAATGATATTTATGAAAATGTTTACCTTTAAAGATACCTTTTCACTGCTAATATTTATATAATTAGTTCAATGTGCATTTGGTTTTTAAAAATAGAGTCACTTCAGGAAGAAGTAAACATTTAAGAGCTTTGATGATGTTATCACATCATTTTATGGATATCTCCTAGCAGCTGGAGAGGATGTGATAACAGAAGCAAAACACCAATAGGACGAATCCCATGTTTAAATGACGTTGCTGTCCATGAAAAAAATGAATGTCATATTCTTGATGCATAGTTACTGACATAGATATACAAAAGATCCTAGGTCATGTAACAGATTTATATAATTATTATTGTGTTGTGAGCAATTAAAAGTCATCTGAATTTTACACAAAAGTATTCCACAATTAATGGAAAAGTACATTTATAGCTAAATAATATTGATGAGCACACATTCTAAGAAATGTGGGTTGGTAAGTTCTTCAATGTTCCAATGTTGTGATGTGTACTTACAAATACTTGGATGGTACTGGACAACAGTCCACGTGGTTCTTGAATTAATAAACAAGTGCAATAAAAAATAAACGATGCCTCAGTTGCTTACAGAGAAACAGATCAGTGTTCCATAACAAACCTTTGCTATACATATACTCTCTGATAAAATAGCTAGTGCATGAACAATATAGTCATCTTTCAGTACCAACAACTCTATATGAAGCCATCTGTTCTATAGATTCATTTCAATTCTGGGGTCATTCTGCATTTTCATAAAGGCACCCAGAGTTCAACTTCTTCACATGTAAGACAAGATTATAAGTGAATATATCATATAGAAGTTTTCACACTCCCCCAATTTGCTGATTTTTTTATAATTTAAGAGTACTGTTATTTATATTATTCCTTCCCTCCCTCTCTCCTTCCTGCAATGCCTCCAATATCTTCTTGCCATTTAATTATAAATTCAACATTTTGAAGTTTTGTTCTCATTTTGGAAATTAGTGTGACTATAGATATGACCTAATCATTTCATGGAATACTTCACTTCCAAACTTAGGATTTCAACATTTGAGTTGAATAAGGACATGAACACTCATATAATAGCAATGACAACTTCCATTTATACAGTGCTAACCTTCAGAAATTGATGTATCAATTTGAAATGCAGCTAAGAGCTTTTTGCTGTGTCTATGTAGAGCATAGAAATGTGGTCAGGTCTTGCATTGTCTACTTAAGTGCTTCTCAGAGCTGTTTTCCCACCTCAAGTGTCCTTCCTTTGGAGATAGCCTACATGTTTAAAAAACAGCTCTGGGTTTTAGTGAGGGCCTCAAAGTCCTGTCAAATTCTAGAATTCTGTGTGTCCTGGTGCACTTTCGCATAAAGAAAATTATCATAGAAATCATCTGACTTAACATTTCAGCTAATTTGAAGCCTTGGCTAGAGGACTCACCTATGTTAGCTGGGATGCCTCCCGATCAGATAGCACTGCTTCACAGAGCAGTTTGAGAAAGAACTAAAGAATTTGTGGTTTGTTGGGGAGGATGTTTTTAACTTTATTGGTATCCCTCTGAATTAAACCATGTACATACTTAAGTTATACAATCTATGACCAAAGTAGTTAACATATCTGTCACCTCACCTAGTAACCAAGGAAAGGGATGGCAAAGATAAAACATTAAAACCTCAATCTCAGTTTTAACGCAAAAAGTTATATGTGACTCTAACAAATGTCTTTAGCTTATTTTCAGTTTCTTCTATTTTAAATATCTATCATGATGTTTGTCTTCCATGCTATCATGCTATCATGGCAAAAGAAAATATGCAAAGTCATATTGGTGGTCACAAATGCAGTATATGCTCAACAGACACTTTCTTGGATAGAGATAAAAATCTGCTGCTTCTTAAATGTGATAATTTCATAGATTTGCCATAGCAAATTACTACAAACAAGGTGGCTGAAAATAACAAAAAATTTTTCCACAGTTCAGCAGCCTGTTTGTCATATGCCATGCTGTCTATGAAGACTCCATGGAGAAAGTGTGTTCCTGCAAACCTCCTGGCCTCTGGTGACCACCAACAGAGGTCAGGCATCCATCATTCAAGAATTCTTGTAGGCTCTGTTGTGAAATGGTGTTTCCCTGTGTACCTACCTGTGTTCAGAATTGCATCCTCATAGATGGGCATATATCTCTAATCTACAATTACTAAGCATGATTAAATCCACAAAGACCCAATTTCTACTTAATATCCTATTACAGATTCTACGCAGACATAAGATTGGGGAGGACACAACTGAACTAAGTATATTACAGTTGTTTGGACAATAAGCAAAGTATTATCATAAATTCTCTTTCTTGAATTTCAAGCTACTGCATCATCTACACATGCCTACCTACCTAACTTTCCCTTTCCCCTATAATATGGACAATACATGCATTCAGGACAGAATGATTTCAACAGTTAAAGAGTTACCATTTCATAGAAAAACAGGAGATAATTTCTACCTTCAAATAATAAAATGTTGTGGGAATTCATTCCATTTAGTCAATGACATTTGGGAGTTACTTGCCATGGGCATTGTTTTCTCTGAGTACATGATGAGATAAACTGGGGAGGGTGTCCATTCTGTACTCACTCTCTTGTTGTGGTCAGAGTGGGAACAAGTGGCAGAGAGAGGTGGCTTGCAGTTGGTGGCTCTTGAACCTTGGACAGAATGGCTGGGTGAAGGCAGCTGGATCAGCGGCAGTGTCTTTGTTCTGTATTTGTGAGTTTGTCTTTTCATTACATTCCTTAATAAATTGGTAAATAGACTTATGTGGGTTCTAGCATCAATAAGGTTATAAAAGAATATGTGAACTTATTCATAAACTATTGTGGAATTTTATTTTTAAACATAACTTATTTTAGAACACTTTTAGTCATGGTATATACAAGGCAGCTGCTAAACAGTAAATTTATTTTTATATTGGTTTCTGTTAAGGATTAAATTATATTGATGAGAGTTCTTATGACTTTGAGCTAAAGGGTAAAGGACTGCTAACAGGCATTTTTACATAGAAGCTTTTATGGAATGATGATTCTATCACATCACAATAGCAGAATTAGGTTTAGCTCAATCATCATACACATACAAATATATTTACATGAAAAGCCCATCACATAAGTCATCTTTTCTAATCCCTAAATTTAGCTATAGAATAGCATCTTAAGATGTTTCCCTTGCTCTAAAATCAAGAATATTTGAGCATCAGAACTTTAATTAGTACTAGCAAAATTGAAATGGTAAAGTATTTTCTTCATAGCTACCTGTAGTAAGTCAATCAATGTCCTTGAATTGCAGCTGTTGGACTCCTTCATAGCTACATGTAGCAAGTCAATCAATGTCCTTGAATTGCAGCATTGGACTCCCATCCCAACAGCCTGTGATTTTCACTATATGTTGCTGTGTAAAATGCAGCTCAAATACAATGATCAGTTCTAGGAGGGAACAGAAAAAAGAAAAAAGAAAGAGACGTTTGCACAGGTAAAATGTGATCATGAGATAACTTCATGGGTCTGCACAGAAATTAAGAAACCCACATAAATGGAAGATGTACATTCTTCTCCTGACCTGAGACATTAATGTTTTGAATACCTAGAGACACATTGGGGTTGCATTTCCAACAGAAATTGCCCATTAGGAAATGAGAATATATAAATGATCTAAAAGGGGAACAAAGAAGACATCTGAAACAGTTAATCTCGTTCCATTTTTATCTTTTTGAATAAAAATTATAACCTTTCCACGTTTTACAAATGCCCTTCTAAAATTGGATTGTAGACTTGTAAAGCTACACTTGGTTTGAGCTGAAACATATTATATATCATAATGTCCTAGTCCCCAGGCTGACTTCTCATACAGTCAGCTAAAGCCATGATATTCCTGTCATCATTTTGTTCGGTAGGAAAATGTTCATTCTCTCAAAAAAATATTGATATTTGGATATCATTTTGGTCATGTAGGAGGTAGAAACCTCAGGAGTTGATAGTTCAGGAGAGGCCTTTACGTCTGAGAAGTAGAATGGCAGAGAAAGAGAAATTAATTGTCAGAGGGAGGATGTGAGCTTTGGGCAACTTTTGCTTAAGTTTTCACCATGTAATGTGGCAGTCAGAGACCTGATTAGACAACAATGCCTTGATTTTGGATTCTCTAGCCTCAAGGACTGTTAGAAAATAAATATCCCCTCCTTACAAATTATCCAGTTTCAGGGACTTTATTGTAACACTACCAACAGATACAAGACTGCAGTCGCCTCCTCCTGACCTCCATTGTGACTTTCCAAGACATCATCTTACAGCATGTTTGATCTTCTGAGGGAACATCTGTTTGAGCCACAACTGCAAGCAAATCGACCTGCTGCAACTCCTCTGAAATCTGATCAGTTTCTCCACTTTTCTTTCCCACTTGATCCTCTCAAAACTCCATACATCAGAATGATGGCTGAAGTGACAAAATAATCCCACACTAGTTCAGAATTATAAATAATAAAGGGTTATTTATTTAGGGGAGACTTACAGATCACTGCCCTAGATAACAGTCCTCTGCATGAACAGGGAACAGGAAGAGAGTCTAGCAGCTGGAAACGAGATCCAGAAGCAAGAGAATGAGCACACATTTTACAGCTGTATTTATAGTATAAGAGACCATGCCCAAGTGGACTGGTATCTTAAAGGCTATTGGCTGAAGGAGTGGAAGGAGCTCCCACAGCATCACAGTGTTTACACTCTTCTCTGTTCTCTTTGCTTAATTGTTTCCTCACCTCTGCTCAGATAATTCTACTTTAACTAACCTTTCCAAACCTAAACTTTTCACAGCCCAATTAGATGCCTTTCCTTCAGGAATTGGCTCACACTGACTTATACATTCCTCCCAGGAATAAGGGGAACTTTTGTGGTCCCCCCATTCTGGTTCATCTTCTATCTGCTTTGTGCTTTTCTCCCTTACTTGTCCAGTTCCTCAAAGGATTCTATGTTCCTACCACACCTGAATCATCACCAGCAACTACCATCACACTTTGTGGAATAAATGAAAAGATTTTCATAAGAACATGTTTCTCAATATTCCATGGCAGAAATGATCCTTTTTGAAAGAAACAAAGGATGGCTTCACAGATTTCTGGATGAAGACCCTGTAGAGCCAAGGAAGAATGATGACCTGCTACAAAATTATCTGTTCTTGGAAGATGGATTAAGACAGCATGGATAGTAATTTCCTAGCTAAATACTGTATCAGTTCTAACACAAATCATTCCGTTGTGGTTTCTTTTTTTTCTGAGTAGCTACACTCAGTCATGCTTTCCTATCTTTCCTATTTTCAGAGTTTTCTTTAACACTTGTTGCTATAGCCCTAAATATAAAACAGAGTTTAAATTTGGGGGTATTTGGCTTATTTATTTGGTATTAATGTGCATTTTCAGCTCTTCCCTGTCGTCAAATAAAGATAGACGCTAAGATGGAAGACTCTCATGCAGACGTGATTTCTAACATGATGACATGAAAAGCATGAGAATTATCAATCATTCTCCCATTTACTAACAAGGCGCAGAAGAACCTAAATATAGCTGTGCTTATTGAAATAACTTAAGAGTATTAGAATGTCTGAACACAATTTCTACAAGAAAGAAATTGTATTTCTTTTTACCTGGCCTCCATTCAAACACTTATAATTCTGTTGAGCACTCCTATTCAGTGAGCCACTTGATGATAGAAAATACAACTTCACACTTGGGTAATGGAATTATGTGGAGTACTGGCTTGATATTCCCCTATGAGAAATTCATGCTTCCTGTGCATTGTTGAGTATTTCATTTCATATTGAGATAAAGCTTTCATTTCACAACTTCTTTGCTAGTCTCTAAGAAACCCAGGTAGTGTAAATGAGCTCTCGTACATATTCATTTGAGTAAAGTGAAGAAAAGGCATTAATGAAATCCTTCCTTCTATTAAAACAGAGACCAACAATAGTATATTCCTTCTCCACAGGGAGTAGAACTGAATTTAAAGGAGCAGTGAGCTGTTTGGCAGATATGAGACTCTGGAGAATAATTAAATTCCTATAAACTTTCCTCAAAAAAATTCCCCTCAACTTGTAAGAAATGTAGAATGAAATATTTTCATAGATTTAGACTAATTAGATTATGTCTTGGTGTTTGCCACTGCTACTAATAAAAATGGTTATTCTGAGCAAAGTACTGATTGCTGTCTTTGCACTACAACATACTGTCTATTTAGTCTGAGGGTTTGAAATTAAAATTTCATTTTTGCTTTTTTTTCTACTATTTAGGTTTATTGAGCTTCTCCATTAAATATTGATGTCTATCATAATTATTCATTTTTATGTTTAATAACAATCCAATACATTTGCAATATAACACTGTTCACACAGATTCTTCTGCTAAGATGAAAATATGGAAACACTTTTATACCCTATATTTATCCATAATCTTGCATAGAATGTTCTTGATATTTGATGATGTTTCCATCTGCAGGTACCCCTTGAAAAATAATGTGGTTGTATACCAAAATAGGTCGAAATATCATGTTAAAATCCATACAATGGCTGGGCATAGTATTGTACCCTTTTACTCCCAGCATTCGGGAGACAGGTAGGTGACTCCCTGTGAACTCTGAGTTTAAGGTAAGCTTGATACACATGGTGAATCTGCTAGACATCTAAGGCTAGATAGAGAATCCTCATCCAGGAACATCAAATAATAATAATAATAGAACATACTAGTGTGAAAATACAGTACAATGCATAGGATAGGCTCTTTGTACTCATTGGTATATAGTCAATTAGGAGGTACTGCTAATTTCTTCTGGCCAGTAACCTCAGAGTATGATCCAACATACTGCTAGATTTGGATTTGGTAAAGATCAATCTTCAGAATTCATGTATTAAGTCTATCAAAATCTGATTGATTTGCACCAGCATAAATTATCAACTCCTAAATTGAGCCACAGTGAAGCTGAGGGATTTCCATACAGAAAGAGGAACAAAATGCAAAACACTACCCATGTTTCTATTGATATCAAGTGAACAGACTAATTAGACTGAGAGTCTAGTAGAATTTTTGAAGTTTCAGTGCTTTATCTTTCCCTGCCAGGTCTTAAATTATACCTCTATTAAATACAGTTTATCTTATGGAGCCTTTAAAGTGGCAGTGGTCATTTTGGTGGTGGTGGTTGGTTCTGTGTGTTTACATACACCCATACAGGCATGCGTCATATGTGTAAAAGCATGCACATATGCTTATGTGCAAGCATGAGGAGGCCAGAGACAGAATTCCAGTAGCTTCTTCAATTTCTTCTGTACCATATTTTTGAACTTGGAGCTCACTAATTCAGTTAGCCTGTCTGGCCAGTAAGCTCAAGTGATCCCCCTGACTCTGTCTTACCAGTACTGGGCTTACAAGTGTGCACAGCCACACCCAGCTTTTTACACTGGTGCTGAGTATACAAACCAAGGTCTTCATGCTTACACAGAAAGCACCTTACTGACTGTGCCATCTTCCTAGTCCCTTTTTGTTTAAGTTACATCCCCTTGCTTTGAATAAAAATATTACAAATACTACAATTCATGAGCTTCTATTTACTATGTTGAAATATTTGGCATAGTAACTTTCTATAGACAGAAGGTTTATTTTGCTTACAGCTTTAGAGGTTCTCAGTTCAAATGGCACACAGCAAGCTGGGAGATGGCTGCTCTAGTGTGTTACCTCCAGACAAGGAGGAAGGGTCAGAGTAAAGCAGAGACAGCAAGGACTGGCTCAGGTCTCACAGCTCCCTTTGAGGTGAAGACCCTCAGTAACCTAAGCAAAGATCTCTTATTAGACCTTACCCCTCAAAGGCCCACTGCACTTTTAACTCATGGGTTCTTGGAAGACAATACTCACACTCAGATCACAGCATTAAGTATATTAGGCATCAAGCACTTCTATCAACATTTTTAAAATTATTATGTGTTGCCCCTGGAGCTTATTTTACAGAATAGATTCTAGCATCAATTCAGAAAACTCACAGCTTTGGAGTGAAGAAGTCTACCCATTGTATTGAAGTCGAGATTATGATTCCGGCAGGAAAATGTAGTTGGATCACTTACCCTTCTGACTAGATTGCTTGCCCCACAGTTCAGTTCTCTCCATGGGAGTGCTCTTCCCTTTAGGGAATCATTACTCGAGTCAGTCTCCAATCACTTAGGAACTAGGATGCCACCCTCTTCCCTAGGAATGGAGGAGGGTGGAACTTCAAACACTTCCTTCTCCAGCATGTTTTAAACTTGTTGTTTCACTTTGATTAGGTGATCAAATGCCCCAAAAGACTGAAACCTGACAGGAAAGAGCTCCTGCTTTTATTGTGTACCATAATATCAGACACAGAGCAAGTAAAGTAACTGATCAATATTCTTAGAGAAAATGAATGAATACACACATCAAATCACTGATAATCCAAGTTTCCAGTGTACAATGAAAAGGATGTATATTCAAAAAAAGATAAAGAAGAACCTTTTCCATCCTCCAGAGAAGATTTTGACTTCTAAAGGAGTCAGAAATTCTTACAGTTGAAACAGAAGCAGCCTTTCGAACTTGATCATTTTTAGAATACTAGTCTAGGCTGCGAGTCTAAAAAACAAGCTTTATAGTCACCAAACCCAAGGGGTGTAGGGCATGATCCAGGAAACCTGGAAGAAAAGTCTGCCACTGAGGCAAAAAAAAAAATGAAGGTATAAAGGGACTTTCAGTTGGGGTCTACTTGTTAGGAATTTGAAGTTTGAGAGTCCTTGATCCTTCCTATATCAGGTTACTTTGTAACTCAATTGTTTCCTTAACTCAGAAGAATCAGATCTTCCTTTTTTTAATTTTAACCTTAATTTTTGTTGTAGTTCAAGTATTATATGAACTAAAATATATAAAATAAAGACATTAATTAAATTAAGATAGCAGTGGTCAAGTTTGCTTGCTGCCGAGTAAATCACCCTTAACTTAAATCTTGTAAAGCACACGTAATTAATTTGAGAGCCGGAGGGCACTTGCACGGAAAGGATAATGGGTTGAAACTTTAAATGATCTAAAATTCTTAAGCTGAAGTTTCTCTGCTCTGTTGGTTTATGTTAACACCTTAGTGATTAATCCGGCAATGATTGAAGCTGTTTCTATCCAGTGATACCAAATTGACTTCATGAACCAATTCAATTCTGGGTCATTTTAAATTCTCACTCATCACAAACTTGATTGAACTGACTTACCATAGCTGACTTTTTAAAACTACAGAAAAATACTATATTGGCCACTGCTTGATCCATTGGAAATTGTAGATAAAACTTATCTCGATGACATTTTCCAGGCTTTAACAAGTAGGTGCAGAAAGCTTACACATGCAACTACAAAGAGTTATTGTTCAAAATACCTGCATGTGCAACTCTAAGATATGGCTTAGAGATTGGTAGAGGCTGTGGACCTATAACTCTTACATGTAGAAAACTAAGGTAGAAGCCTAGAGAGCTCAAAGCCAACCGGAGCTAGAGAGTGAGAGTCCACCTCTAAAAACCAAACAAAAAAATCCAGACGTTACTTTATAAATTATAGAATATCCCCTCTAGAGGTGTAGCAATGTCATCTTGAAAAGTTATAATCATCAGGAAATACTGACCTAATGTTAAGGGGAAAGGCCAGTCACAAAACTAAATAAAAATGCTAAACCATTTTCAGGAGAAGTAGCCTCTCTGTCAGTGTAGCCACTCACTCAGTCAAGGCCTTGTTTGTTTGTTTGTTTTTTAACCTTAACTCACCTGTAGACTTACTGGGTCTGGTAGAATTCTGTCTCACAAGTGTCATAAACACTATGTGCAAACATGGTAGCCACAAAGGACGACATTTCTCCTTGGTGTGCATGCATGCTTCATTCTCCCATCACACTTTACTTACAACTGTCAAGTTTAAAGATGCAACCTTGAGTAACTTCAAAACCACAACAGCATAGCAAATCAAAAACCACCACCCCTCTGTGGATTCAGTGGCGGCATACTAACATACTGTTTTGTGCTTGAATGAAGTACTTTCCAGTCCCAGGCCACTCTAACACATGCTTATTATCAGAAGCAGAAGCAAAGATTATCAGGCAGACAAGGACCTGTGACCACTGAATATATAGAAAAAGGAGATTAGAATAAATCTATTCAATAAGGAAGTCAAGCTCAATCTGATATTTACATGATATTACACAGCTAAGCCACTACTTCATAGACTAGCAAGAAAGCCTACAGTGAAAGACAGTTGGGCATCAAGAAGGGAAGCCTACCTTCTTGTTATTTCAGATTCCTTTCTCAAGACTGACTGGGATGGTAATTGGAGAGTCATTAAGTGAGAAGGTGCAGTGCTACACATATCAATGGTCTGTGTTCTTTCTGGTTAACAAAAACGAACAATTCCAGGAATCATGTTGAACGCTGTAATCTGATAATTAAAGAAGAGCTCGGTGAAGCAAAGGGAAAAACACAGGAAAATTAAATTTAGAACAAACTGATGAAGAGTCAGGCACCAGCTGACACAAAATCATCCATTTAAGATGTTCTAAAAGAGAAGCTGACAATGTTCCTCATGAACAAGGTTAACAGCATCCAAACAGAGAAGCCTTACCGTAAAATAGTACCAGGCTGTCAGAACAATGCGTTTCTGGACCAAGCAACTAATACTGCTTCTGTTTCCTGCCTTGCTCAAAAGCAAATGAGGTCAGCTTCAAAATATGATCAAATCAAGTCACTTTAACTGAGCTGTTTAGGTACAATCTGTGTCCATCCACATACTTAAAGTGACTTTCACATCAGCATGGTAGGAAAGTCAGATTGACCAGAGGTCTTCATATATATTTTCATTGTTTTTCAGAAAGATTTAGCCTCAATTTTATATCAATTTGGCTTGATTTCAAGTATCTCAATCCTACCCCCAGAACCGCAGTCCTGACAAAATAATAATTTGTATTCTTTTATTCTTTCTCCTAACAAACTACCTTCTCCTGAGCTGGAGTCAGCTATTCATGACTTTCAGTGAGGCTCAGTTTCATATATACATATATATATATATGTGTGTGTGTGTGTGTGTGTGTGTGTGTGTGTGTGTGTGTGTGTGTGTGTGTGTGTGTGTGTGTGTGTGTGTGTGTGTGTGTGTGTGTGTGTGTGTGTGTGTGTGTGCCAAGTGCCACTGGCCAAATGTTGCCTTCAGACATTCAAATTGGACACTTCCTCATATCTATTATTGTATTTCTACTGCAAAGATCACCAGATTGGCTCTGGATTAAGTTGGACCATAATATCAGTTCTCCCTTATATTATACATTGGACTACCTGCTTCCATTCTTATCAATGAAAAGTTATATATCAACTTACATGTCTACCTCAGGTCTTATAACACTAGCAAATATTATCTGTGTCTAATACTGTTTCTCTCACTAATGCCATCAAGTGATTGGAAGTTTAAGATGTCCATAGTCCCAGATGGTATGAGATGCCAAATTATCCTTGAAGTTACTCAAACATAGGACCTAATCATAAGTCACTTGCCTTAGTCTCTAGCCTAAATCCTTGACTTCAAATGAGAAACACTTCCCTTAGCAAAGGCATTGATGTTGTCAACTCCGGTGTCTACTACAAATAAGAAAGAGAAAAGGGGGTATCTATACATTAAGACTTCAGAAGGACTAAGTTAGATCTTTACTTCAATACTGCCTCAATATCCAAGCTAAATGATTGCAGTATCACCCTTTTATTTCAAATCAGCTCAGCATAAATCCTTTGAGCATTAGCAAAAGGTGATGCAGTGGGTGACTCTACCTATAGCAAATATAGATAAAGTGTAGCGCTTGTGGAGCTAATAGTCCAGTTAAAAGGAAATAACACACACTGCACTGCATTTTCATTTCTTTTATATGAGTCCAAACTACAAAAAAAAATCATGACACACTTTAAGGATACAGTCTAAATATCATTTTCTTGGAGTTAATCATTACTCTCTTCCAGATTTGATTTTATTGAAATCATTCCAAGAGGCAATATATCTGTTATTACAGCTCTCCAGACCTTGCCTCTCCTCTAAGCTGTATGGTAGAAGGTGATAAGTGTGTTTGGAAATTTTGGAACAAGATAAGAAGAATTGGAAAAATGTTCATTAATGCATTCATTCATGCATTTAACATTTATAAATCAACAACTGTCTGACAAGCACTATGCAAAACACTATGCAGAATCAGTTGATTTGAAGGGGCAGCTAATGACTCCCAAAGAACTCATAAGACAACCTGTTCTATAACATTGGGCTACCAAGTTTAGTGGCTGAACTTTTAACCTTCAGCTTTAATTCATATTTGACTATACCCCAAATTCAATTGTGTATCTACAGGTGCAACTTATACCTCAATCCCCTGCATGGACTACATGGCTGATGCTCCTTTTGTGCCTGCTCAGCTTGATTTTTCAGTAAAATTCAAAAGAGAAAACTAAAAGATTAATGGCTGAGCACTCTTTTCCCAGAATGAAGTCCTCCCTCCCTAAACCAGGAGCAACTGTTGGTGCACTCATGAAAAAACAGTAAACCTGATCCTGAATCTTTGGGGCTGGGCACTGAAAGTCTGCCTTTTAAGTAAGCACACATGGAAACTGAGATCTACCACTGTAGCTTGTCTGCCTTTGTTTTGTATATATAGATTTAGGTCTTTTGCCTTTTAAAATAACAGGGTCTGCTTTCTGGGGTCATTTCCTTTCAGAATACAAGCAAACGACTTCTAGGCATAGGAGACAATTAACTCCACAACGTGACTGTGAGGTCCCATGGATTTGATACCTTATTTCCTTCCCAAGGCCAGCTCCGCTAATGCCTATTCTACTCTGGATTCCAACCACACTCTAGCATCTACTTACATGATTGCATGAAGTCTCCCTCAACTGTTTACAGTACAGCATGCCATTTATAATGCAGGGAAGGCTCATTCATTACACTTTGCCTAGTTATCTACTTTTAATCCTTTATATTTTATCTTTTTTAAATTCTATAAACTTCATTACAAAAAATTCAAATAAATAAATTCTCCATATTTTATCTCTTTATGAAAGAGAATTTCTCTAGCCACCAAATATTAGCTAGGTCCCACATATTGATCTTTTGTAGAGCCCAGATATCCTTCCATAGAAGAGCATATGTGTAACTATACATTCCATGAATTTTATTGGATGCTTAGTTCACTACTTCATCTAATTTACCACTGTATATTCTCTCCTACTTCTGTTCCCAGCACATGCAGCTACCTAATAATCTGCATAGAGTAGATGATATATAAAGTATGTCACAAGATAATATATAATAAGTAGTAATCAAGCCATGAAATAGTATGAGAATTCAGAAGTCAAAAGTATCAATGTGCATTAATGTGATCAGGAAATATTTAATAGATAATTAAAGTTGGCCAAAAAAGGTGGGGGCAGAAAGACAGTACTCATAGACAGACGTTCAGAGGCCAGGATCGCAGTATCCTAGTTAAATTATCCCAAGATTTATTCCAATTCAGCACATTTTGTTTCTAGATAAATTCAGTAAAGAATTTTTTTATTTTGATTGACTGTCTTGTCCCTGAAGAAATGGTCTAGAGAAAAGTAATATTTAAAATTCCCCCGTGATTTCATTGATCCCATCATCCAACACTAAAAATAACAATACACTGGAATTCAAAGTATAAAAAGAGGTTAAAAGAGAGTCAAACTGTGGCCAGCTATTTAGACAGACATTATGAAATTTGGCAGAGGTGTTATAAATATTTGTAAAGGCCACATCTAATCTATCAGAGAATTAAATCAGAAGTGCTGAGACCGACTCCTCTCCGACAAAGTGAGGTTGCAGGTATCAACCTCCCATGAACTTTAAATGCTAGGGTACCCAGCCCACCTTTATTTCTGTTTAAATTGTTTTCTATTGCAAATGCAAAGAAAAATTTTACAAATCCATGTTTACTTACATTCCCAGTCTACTAAACAGTCTGAATATAAGAAGATGAAAACGTGAAATAGTTGATTTTTTTCTTGTCTGTTTCAAACATTCTTTGTAAAGGGATGTAGCATTCATGTCATGTTCAGACATTAGAAGAAGTGTCTTGAGTTATCACCTGGTGTTCTTTTGCCAGTATGTACATATATAAGTTTTTAACTAGGGCACTGTTCAATTATACAAGATGAATTAAAAAATGCTCATAAGGGACTTTAACTATACTGAAGTAAATATCTTGGTTAGGATTTCTGTTGCTGCAATGAAACACCTTGAGAAAAAAATCAAGATCTGGAGGAAAGGGTTTGTTTGGTGTATGCTTCCATATCACTGTTCATCATCAAAGGACGTCAGCACAGGAGCTCAAACAGAGCAGGAACCTAGAGGCAGGAGCTGATGTTGAGGCCATAGAGGGGTCTTACTTGCTGGCTTGCTCTTTACAGGTTGCTCGGCCTCCTTTCACATAGAAACCAAGACCACCCACCCAAGGATAACACAGCTACAATGACCTGGGACCTATACATCAATCCCTAAGCAAGAAAATGCCTTACAGCCAAATCATATGAAGGCATTTTTTTTCGTTTTTGTTAAGTTGTCTTCTCTCAGATGACTATAGATTGTGTCAAGTTGACATAAAACTAACCAAAACAAATCTTATCCTTCTCTGTAACAAATGAAAATTTAGAAAACACAGTAATATATGAAATAACTAAACTGTAAGCCACCATTCCTGAAAGATGGAAAGCAGGTGAGGCCAGCTGTTCAATATCCTTAGTCTTTTAAGCTGAAAGAACATTGTGGACTGCAGTTCCATTGAAGAAACCAGCACAAATGGAAATTTCAATGGGCCCACATGCATAACTCAAGGATAAGGTTGCTGAGATAATCACAATCTATTGAAATGTCGAAAGAAAGAACTGCACAAATATTCAAGGGATTTTTTTTCTAAAGTCTGTTTTGAAATACTAAGCCATCATACATAGCATGACATTATACAGAGCATGCAAAAAGCACTGGAGAGTTATAAAATGAACCAGACCACAGATGGGATTGGAAGGCATTCAAACACCCATCAGCCAAAGTGGAAAGCTGTGAACAATCAGAGCAGATTGTAGAAGCTCCATAACATTTGCACCTTAGAAGTCAGGCTTGAAGCCCGCCCCTTTGTCTGTGAGGTACCTGGCCAGCAAGTGGCCCTGATCCAGTACAAGTAGATCCATCTGGAGGGGGACCTTAGATACACCACCACAGCCTACTTCAGGAAACAGGGGATCTGAGAGCCAACTCCAGTGCTGAGGAGACCTAAGAGAGGGCAGAAGAAGAAAAATCCCCAAGTACACAGATAGCCACAGCAAAAATCGAACCAAGCTGCCAAGACTCTCCTGACCACATTTGGAGGAAGAAATGGGCAGGCACCAATGCAAAAATTCCTCCAACAACCTGAAAAGCAACATGATAACACCAGGATCCTGTGAATATGCAACAGGAAGACTTGAACAACCTAATCCAGAAGAAGTAGAAGAAACTGACTTAAAACGTAACATTATGAAAGTGATAGAGACCATTAAAGAGGATGTGAAAAACTCCTTTAAAGAAAAAGACTAACAAAAAGTTAGAAGAAATGAATAAATCCCTCAAAGATACCCTAGAAAACCAAGAGAAAGCAATCAAACAGGTAATGGAAACAGTTCAAGACTTGAAAACTGAAATGGAGAGAATGAAGGAAATACAAACCGAGGGATGGCTGGATATGGAAAATCTGGGTAAATGAACAGGAACTACAGAGACAAGTATAACCAACAGAATACAAGAGATAGAAGAAAGAATCTTAGATGCTGAAGATGTGATAGAGAAAATAAACTCATTGAATGAATAAAACAAATCCTTAACACAAAACATGCATGAAATCTGGGACAGCATGAAAAGACCAAACCTAGAAAAATAGGGGTAGAAGAAGGAGAAGAATTACAACTCAAAGGCCCAGAAAATATATTCAACAAAATTATAGAAGAAAATTTTCCCAACCTAAAGAAGGATACTAAGAGCTGCAAAGGAAAAAGGTTAAGTAACATATAAAGGTAAACCTATAAGAATTACACCTGACTTCTCTATGGATACCATGAAAGCCAGAAACTCTTGGACAGATGTGCTGCAGATACTAAGAGACCATAGATGCAAGCCCAGACTATATACCCAGCAAAGCTTTCTTTCACCATCGATGGGGAAAACAAGATATTCCAGGATAAAAAACAAATTTAAGCAATATATAGCCACAAACCCAGCCTTATAGAACGTACTAGAAGGAAAACCACAACTAAAGGAAGTAAACAACACCCATAATAACACAGACATCTAACAACCCCCCACCAGCACAACTCAAAGAAGGGAAACACACAAACTCTACAACCAAAAGAAAAAAAATAACCAGAGTTAACAACCACAGGTCATTAATATAACTTAATATCAATGGACTCAGTTAACCTATAAAAAGGCACAGGTTAAGAGAATGGATATGAAAACAAGATTCAACATTCTGCTGTTTACAAGAAACACACCTCAACCACAAAGACAGACATTATCTCAGAGTAAAGGGTTGGGAAAAGGTTTTTCAATCAAACAGCCCTAAGAAACAAGCAGGTGTGGCTATACTAATCTCTAACAAAGTCAACTTCAAACTAAAATCAGTCAGAAGAGATGGAGATGGACACTTTATACTCATAACAGGAATAATCCATCAGGATGAAGTCTCAATCCTGAATATATATGTCCCTAATATAAAAGCACCCACATATGTAAAAGAAACATTACTAGAACTCAAAGCACACATCAAACCCCACACACTAAAGTAGGAGATTTCAACACTCCTCTCTCACCAATGGACAGGTCAACCAGACAGAAACTTAACAGAGAAATACGAGAACTAACAGGTGTAAGGAATCAAATGGACTTAATAGACATCCTAGAACATTCCAACCAAACAGGAAAGAATACACCTTCTTCTCAGCATCTCATGGAACCTTCTTGAAAATTGATCACATACTCAGTCACAAAGCAAACACCCACAGATACAAAAAAATTGGAGTAACTACCTGTGTCTTATCAGATCGCCATGTAGTAAAGTTAGAATTTAACAACAATTCAACCCCTAGAAAGCTTACAAACTCATGGAAACTGATCAGTCAACTACTAAACCACTCCTGGGTCAAGGAAAAATAAAGAAAGAAATTAAAGTTTTCCTGGAATTCATCGAAAATAAAGACACAACATACACTAACCTATGGGACACTATGAAAGCAGTGTTAAGAGGAAAGTTCATAGCACTTAGTGCCCACATAAAGAAAACAGAGAAAGCACACATTAGTGACTTAACAACACACCTGAAAGCTCTAGAAAAAAAAGAAGCAGACTCACCCAGGAGGAGTAGAAGACTGGAAATAATCAAACTGAGGGCTGAAATCAACAAAATAGAGACACAGAAACAATCCAAAGACTCAATGAAACAAACAGCTGGTTCCTCTAGAAAATCAACAAGATCGACAAAACCCTATCCAAACAAATCAAAAGGCAGAAAGAACACTCAAGTTAACAAGATTAGGAATGAAAAGGGGGACATAACAACAGACACTGAGGAAATTCAGAGAATCATTAGGTCTTACTACAAAAGCAGGTATGCCACAAAATTTGAAAATGTAAAAGAAATGGACAGTTTTTTAGATAAATACCATATACCGAAATTAAATCAAGACCAGGTGAACAATTTAAATAGACCTATAAGTCATGAGAAAATAGAAGCTGTCATCAAAAACCTCCCAACTAAAGAAAGCCCAGGACCAGATGGTTTTAATGCATAATTCTACCAGAAATTCCAAGAAGAGCTAATACCTATACTCCTTAATGTGTTTCACATAATAGAAACAGAAGAGTCATTGCCAAACTCTTTTAATGAAGCGACAGTTACCCTGATACCAAAACCACAAAAGACGCAACCAAGAAAGAGAATTACAGACCAATCTCACTCATGAACATCGATGCAAAACTTCTCAATAAAATACTGGCAAACCAAATCCAAGAACACATCCAAAAAATCATCCATTATTATCAAGTAGGCTTCATTCCAGAGGTGCAGGGCTGTTTCAACATACGAAAATCTATCAATGTAATCCATCATATAAAAAAAACTGAAAGAAAAAACCATATTATCATTTCATTAGATGCTGAAAAAGCATTTGACAAAATTGAACACCCCTTTATGAAGGTCTAGGAGAGATTAGGGATACAAGGATCATATCTAAATATAATAAAAGCAATATACAGCAAGCCGACAGCTACCATCAAATTAAATGGAGAGAAACGCAAAGCGATTCCACTAAAATCAGGAACAAGACAAGGCTGTCCACCCTCTCCATATTTCTTCCATATAGTGCTTGAAGTTCTAGCAATAGCTATAAGACAACATAAGGCGATCAAGGGGATTCAAATTGGAAAGAAAGAAGTCAAACTTTCGTTATTTACAGATGACATGATAGTGTACATAAGTGACCCCAAAAACTCTACCAAAGAATTCCTACAGCTGATAAATACATTCAGTGATGTGGCAGGATACAAGATCAACTCAAAAAAAAAAGTAGCCCTCCTATACACAAAGGATAAAGAAGCAGAGAGGGAAATCAGAGAAACATCACCTTTCACGATAGCCACAAATAGCATAAAGTATCTTGGGGTAACACTAACCAAGGAAGTGAAAGATCTATTTGACAAGAACTTTAAGACCTTGAAGAAAGAAATTGAAGAGGATACCAGAAAATGGAAGGATCTCCCATGCTCCTGGATTGGTAGGATCAGTATAGTAAAAGTGGCATTTATACCAAAGGATATCTATAGATTCAATGCAATCTCCATCAAAATCCCAACAAAATTCCCCATAGACCTTGAGAGAACAATAACTAACTTTATATGGAAAAACAAAAAGCCCAGGGTAGCCAAAACAACCCTATACAATAAAGGAACTTCCGGAGACATTACCATCCCTGACTTCAAACTCTATTACAGAGCTACAGTAATGAAAACAGCTTGGTATTTGCATAAAAACAGAGACGTTGACCAATGGAATCCAATCGAAGACCAGGATATTACTCCAAAAACCTATGACACCTCATATTTGACAAAGAAGCTAAAATTATACAATGGAAGAATGAAAGCATCTTTAACAAATGGTGCTGGCATAACTGGATGTCAACCTGTAGGAGAATAAAAATTGATCCTTATCTATAACCATGCACAAAAATCAAGTCCAAATGGATTAAAGACCTCAATCTAAATCCGACCACACTTAACCTAATAGAAGAGAAAGTGGGAAGTAGCCTGCAATACATGGGCACTGGAGACCACTTCCTATGTATAAACCCAGTGGCACAGACAATAAAAGCAACAATGAATAAATGGGACCTCCTGAAACTGAGAAGCTTCAGTAAAGCAAAGGACACAGTAAGACAAAAAGGCATCCTACTGGATGGGAGAAGATCTTCACCAACCCCAAATCAGACAAAGGTCTGATCTCCAAAATATATAAAGAACTCAAGAAATTAGACATTAAAATTCTAAATAACCCAATTAATAATGGGGTAATGATCTGAACAGAGAATTCTCAACATAAGAAGTTCAAATGGCCAAAAGATACTTAAGGTCATGTTCAACTTCCTTAGCCATCAGGGAAATGCAAATCAAAGCAACTTTGAGATACCATTGCTGGTGGGAATGCAAACTCGTTCAACCATTTTGGAAATCAGTGTCGCAGTTTCTCAGGTAATTGGGAATCAACCTACCTCAGGATCTAGCAATACCACTCTTGGGAATACACCCAAGAGATGCCCAATCATACTACAAAAGCATTTGTGCAACTATGTTCATAGCAGAATTATTTGTAATAGCCAAAACCTGGAAACAACCTAGATGCCCCTCAATGGAAGAATGGATCAAGAAAGTGTGGAATATATACACATAAGAGTACTACTCAGTGGTAAAAAAACAATGACATCTTGAATTTTGAATGCAAATGAATGGAAATAGAAAACACTCTCCTTAGTGAGACAACCTAGACTCAAAAAGATGAATATCGTATGTACTCACTCACTAGTGGACTCTAGCCATAAGCAAAGGACATTAAGCCTACAGTTCACAAGCCTAGAGAAGCTTAATAGCAAGGTGAACCCCAAGATCCTCCTGGAAATTGGAAGCAAACAAGATCATCAGGCAAAAGTTGGGAGCACGGGGGTGGGTGTAAAAATGGGGGTGAGGGTGGGAGAAGGGGAGAGGGAGAAGGAAAAGAGAAGGGAAGGACTGGGGAGAGCTTGGGGGAGTGGGAGGGTGGAGATGGAGTAAGGGCGGATATTGGAGCAGGGAAGAAGATATCTACATTAAGGGAGCCATTTTAGGGTTGGCACGAGACTTGGCTCTAGAAAGGATCCCAGGTGTCAATGGAGATGTCCCTAAATAGGACCTTGGGCAGCAGAGGAGAGGGGGCCTGAACTGGTCTTGTCCCATAGTCACACTGATGAATATCTTGAATATCACCATAGAAATTTCGTCCGATGGATGGAGATAGAGACAGAGAACCACATCAGAACAATGGACTGAGCTCCCAAGGTCCAGTTCAAGAGCAGAAGGAGGGAGAAGATGAGCAAGGAAGTCAGGCAGGACCGTGAGGGGTTGGTCCACCCATTGAGACAGTGTACCTGATCTAATGGGAGCTCACCAAATCCAGCTGGACTGGGACAGAACGAACATGTGATCAAACCAGACTCTGAATGTGGCTGCCAATGGGGGTGGACTGAGAAGCCACTGATAATGACACTGGGACCTGTCTCTTCTGCATGTATTGGCTTTTTGGGACCCTAGTCTATTTGGGTGCTCACCATCCTAGGCCGGGATGGAGGGGGAAGGGCCTTGGACTTTCCACAGGGCAGGATATCCTGCCCTCTCTTAAGGATGGAGGGAGAGGGAGGACGGTTAATGGGGTAACGGGAGGGTAAAGGGAGAAGGGGAGGAAGTGTAAATTTTTGAATGGAAAAATAAAATAAAATTTAAAAATAATTTAAAAAGTAGTCAGGCTCAAACAGGAAGGATGAAGATACTGGAGAGATGGGGTTAAGTCCACAGCATTAGTTCAGTACAGAAGTATCAACCAGTCTGATGATGTAGCAAGACACCATATCCAAACAAAAGCACAAATAAGAATCGACTAAAAAGAAACTGAGCAAAGCCACCATAATCTATGGTACCATTTAAAGCCTAATGTGAAATTTAAATGAAAAGATTTCTCATATTTGATGTAAACTCATGTCGCCAAATATTTCAAGTGATTCAAAAACCACGGGAAAATGAATTATGAATCAGGTCACAACAAGATATGCCATCATCCAAAAGAAAAAAACTCAAAAAGTAATTACAAAGAAATGGGAATATTTAATTAATAAATGGGCCAGTGACCTGAACAGAAAGTTTCTAATTTCAGAAATACAAATAGCCAGTAATTATTTTTAAAATGAATTCAACATCTCTAGCCATCAGAGAAGTTCAAATTAAAATTACTTAAAATTATTTTGGTATTCTTTCTCATCCCAGTCAGGAAACCAATGACACCATGTGCTAAAGTCAGCCTGATCTGGGCAGCATACTACATAATCAGGCCGATCTTATTCAGGCAGAAATAAAAATAAGTCATAGAAGAAAATGGGTGGGGCATATTAAGAAAGGAAATTCAGGCTCAGAAAGAAAAACATTGTATGTTCTCTCCCAAACACTGACTGTTAAATATATGTTTCTAAGTGAAAGTAAATTTGAATAAAGTAAGGAATTTAGAAAGAGTCCATGATACTTGAAAAAATTAAGTAGCTTTAAAGGGGGGGATGTGGACAACCAAAAGAATAAAGCAGAAGGAGGCACACTATGAATGAAAAGCGCATCTGGGAAACGGGGTGTGGTAGGAGACCACTTGTTTGTCCTGACTGCTCAGCCCCAAAACAACACAGAAACTATATTAACTGAACCACTGCTTGGCCTATTAGCTCTAGCTTCTAATTGGCTAACTCTTATATCTCAATTTAACCCATCTCTATTAATCTCTGCATTGCCACGTGGCTGTGGCTTCCCAAGTAATATTCCAGTGTCTGTCTCTAGTGGGGCTACATGGCTTTCTCTGACTCTGCCTTCTTTCTCCCAGAACTCAATTTAGTTTTCCCCACCTACCTATATTCTGCCCTGCACAGACCAAAAACAGTTTCTTTATTAACCAATGGTATTCACAGCACACAGAGGGGAATCCCACATTACCTTTCCCTTTCTGTTTAAATAAAAAGGAAGGTTTTAACTTTAACATAGTAAAATTACATATAAAAAACAGGTATCAAGCAAGAATTACAGTTACAACATTTATATCTACTTTATCTTTTATAATAACTAAGGAATATATAATAATAAATATCTATTCTTCAACTCTGGTACAGGAGGTCCTTCTGTATTTCTGTTACTTTCATTGGTTAAATAAAGAGACTGCCTTGGCCTTTTGATAGGGCAGGACTTGGATAGGTGGGGAAAAGAGAAGAAAATGCTGTGAAGGAGAAAGAGACAGAGAGCTGCCACCATGAAATCGCCAGAGTCAGACATGCTGAATCCTTCCCCATAAGCCACAACCTCGTGGTGAACACAGATTAATAGAAATGGGTTAGATCAACAGTGAGAGTTGGCCAAGAAGAGGCTAGAGATAATGGGCCAGGCAGTACTTAAATGAATACAGTTTCTGTGTAATTATTTCGGGGCTTAAGCTAGTCAGGTGCTGGGAATGTGGCCTGCTTCTCTTACTACACAACTCCATCAAAGACTTCAGAAGGATATAATATTACCTAAGTAAACAGGAAGTGCATTGTAAGCAACTTCCAAAACTCTAGAATTGACAGAGACATCTCACCACCTGAAGAGTCACCCAAATTTTTTCTGTACTCTTGGGGCATCCATCTTCAGCCTGCAGGCCTATAGTGTCTGGAAGACTTTTCTATGAAGCAGAAAATTTCAAAGACAGTTCCACCTATGTTGGCAGTTTGTCAGTCACTTTCTTCTGTGTCCTGCAGAATGTCTGGCAGACTCTTTCATGAAGCAGGAATCCTGAAAGACCATCTTACCTTTAGGCGAGTTCAGCAGTCATTTCTCTGTGGGTCCTGAATATCCATTTCTTATATCATAGCATCAAGCAGTCTGGGCAAGAGCGTTTCTTGCCCAAATGGCTCCACGAGGAGACCCTTAGATGCCCGTCATCCTCTTGAAGTAGATTGGTGCTGCCAGGAGCAGATGTGTCTCATTGTCATTAAAAGTCCTAAGTTCTAAAAACATTTTAAATGCCATGTTCTGAAGGTCTCTGAGAGATCTGAAGAATACCTATCTATCTGAAATATATCTCTATGTATCTAGAAAACCTAACATGACTACAAGCTTGATTATTATAGATGATTTTCTATTAACCTAAGTTTCTTAATTATGTATTACATTTTTAAATGAGCTGTACAAACACAATACCTTAATCAAGAGCATATATATATATACATATATATGTATATATATATAAATTGGCCTTAAATTTGTATCAATAAACCAAGATCCATAGAAATGCAAAGTATCATCTCTATAGAATATCCCTCTTTGAATGTAAACAAATATTTATAAACAATGTTTGAAAATTTGGGCATAGTTCTCTCCCAACTGCTTCCTGCTTTTGGTTGGGCAAAGTAATTTTTGGGGTGTATATGGCAACCTTTTAAGGGATCTTGGTCCATCAAACCACATTAGTCTAGAAGCAATCCACAGGTTCTCATCCTCTGTGGAAACAAAAGAAGAACCTCTTTTCCAAAGCAACTTATCATTAGACACAAATTTTGAAGTCAAGATATCTTGAAAACATACATGTTGGTTTAGCTTAGCAGCCAAAACAATGAAATGTCTCTTTGTACTTAGCTCCTTCACAGTCAAAAACTTCAAAGAAAACACAATGACATACATAATCGGACTCTCAGTGTATATTCCATCTTTAAGTGGCTTATTTTTCTCACTCTATTACCTTTTCTACAAGTTTAATATTTATTTTATTATCTTTACTCCTTTAATCTATGACTGTCTGTATTCTTTTATATTCCATTTACTGTCTATGCCCTCTTTTTCTTCTCTCTCCTAAGCCTAGGTACATTTATCCAACACTGTGACCCATTTAGAGGTCTGTTTTATGTGAATCTGTCTTTATTGCATATCTGCAATCCTTTTCTGACCAGAAGTACCAATTTTTATGCTAAGTGGGCATGACTAAGACCAGCTCCACAGCACTGCCTGTTGGTCCCATCAGTCCATTACTGTCTCTGAAAGCCATGCACATTGCCCCATTTGCAGGAACACAGCAGGTCTATGTTGCCATTAAGTAAGTTGTAACATGTTACTTACAAACTCCATTTAAATGCTCAGTCTCGTGAAAGAGCCATAATTCACACTGGCAGCATGGCCCAAAAAGCCCCTGTTTCATAACATACCTTTTCAAAGTGCGGCTTTTTTATTCTGCTGCTGAATCAGAAAAACCTCTCCTAAAGGAGTTGCAGCATGCCACCAGGAAACAGAAAGAAGCTGTGTTAAACTGTGAGTTTTTTGTGTCTAGAATTCCTTTCCAAGCCCCATCAAGTTTTATGTAGATTTAGCTAGCTCACATTGGAGCACCAATTTATAGTAGGAGACCACTTGTTTGTCTTTAGTGCTCAGCCCTGAAATAACCACACAGAAACTATATTAACTGAACCACTGCTTGGCCTATTAACTCTAGCTTCTAATTGGCTAACTCTTACACCTCAATTCAACCCATTTCTGTTAATCTCTGCATCGCCACGTGGTTGTGGCTTACCAGGTATAATTCTGGTGTCTGTCTCTGGCGGGGCTATATGGCTTTCTCTGACTCTGCCTTCTTTTTCCCAGAATTCAATTTAGTTTTCCCCACCTACCTATATTCTGCCCTGTGCAGGCCTAAGACAGTTTCTTTATTAACCAATGGTATTCATAGCATACAGAGGGGAATCCTACATTAATGGGGAACAGGGAGATAAGGCAGAAGCAAGGAGAAATTAGTCAACATGTCATATATATGACAATCCCTAAAGCAGTGTTACATTGTAGGCTAATTTTAAGAACAGGAATAAAATATTACAATGCTTTGAAAAGGATGTTATACACATACACAAGCAAAGAAAAGGATGACTAATGACTTCATAAAATTACTGAAAGTTAAGAAAAGAAGCAAAAAAACCAAAACTTATAGATACTTCTTTGCTCAAAAAGGAGAAGTCAATTTTAGACAAATAAAAAGATGATTTATGTTATCAGTCACTGTGCACTACCAAGAAGAGGTAAAGGAAATGCTCCCGATGAACAATTGTTCCCCAGGGAATCTGCTCTGAATGTAGCATGGGATGCTGCAGAAATGTCAGCTGTGCACATGGATAAATTATACACAGCTGAAAACTTAAAGTGTGAATGATAAGTGAGGCAGGATTTAAAGTCAGGGGAACTTAAGGGAGCAAGGGAAAAGAGGTTCTCAAACTGGAATCAAGCCAAAGCCTCTTGCCAGTGGAGAAGCAAAAATCAGCACAATTGATTTGCTGTTAAAAATTGTGGACATAGAAATATTACTTTTCGTTGTCTGTGCTAAAATAGGAATGAGCCAAATTTAACGTCAGAATATAGATGACCTTGGGTGTGGCCTCATTCCTTTCTGCAGACATTTTTATAAAATCTCAAACAAGTTATTATTTACAGTAAATATATTCTACATTCTTACATCCCTGTGATCTATACTTTTATCTTAATCAAATCTATATTGTGCCCCTCAAGAAGCTCCCTATGATTTCACTTAGGCTCCTCAGTAATCTGTCAAAGATAATAGTTTAAAATCTACCAAAGTCATGTAAGTGACTCTAATGACAACTGAAGTCTTTCAACTGTTAGAGAAGCCTAGACACCTTGTCAAATATGTCTTGATTTATTCCTGAGAACATCTTTCCTTTTTATAATTCCCATGCTTAAGAGCTCTATTAAAAATGTCTTTTAATAAATCCCAACATTGATATATACTGGCTCACTGTGACATTCTCTCAAATCACTAAAGGAGACATAAATATATCCACAATATTTTAATGAAATCTCTAACATTTATGGATCAGTAAATAGCATCTTAAAACTTTTTTTTACATTTATTGATTAATTGTTGGGGGAGGGGTATGTTGGTACCATGCACATAGCACATGTGAAGGTCAGAGGACAACTTGCAGAAATCAATTTGGATTTCAAGTTAGGTCCTGTGGGACCCAAGAATCTAACTCAGGTTGTCAAAATTAATGGCCACCACATTTACTCATTGAGACATTTAACAATCTGAAAAATTAGTATTTGAAAATCATATAAAAATCAAATAACTCCATCAACTGTCAATCAGTATGTAAAAGGTGATTTGACCTAACTGATACTCATGGAACATCTCTGTCCAGTGTATTTCAAGAGCATCTGACATTAAGTAATCCTACTTAAGACAGCTTCTGGACCATCAAGAAGCTTCAATAATTATAAAAAGATTTAACTCCCACAAAGTAGGTTCTCAAATTGGCATAATTAATTCAGAATTTTTTTTACAGTTTTCTGGGATATCATCGAATATTTTGAAAATTGATAGCACTATCCTAAATGATTCATCATCAAGGAGAAGTCACAGAGAACATTACAAAATATTGTGAACAAATATTAAGGAAGATGTTGCTTTACAATACAACATGCAAATAAATGTTTAGACAGAAAATATAAAAATATAAATTATCTAAGATCAATTAGTTAAGCTTTAATCCTTAGTTTTTAGTGCTACTAAATTTATTAATGTGTGTGCACAGTTTTGTGTGTGTGTGTGTATGTGTATGTTTGTATGAGCACATGTGCTGGGGTGTACATGTGGAGATCAGAGGATAACTTCTAGGAGTAGATCCTCTCCTTCCACCATGTGAGTCTGGGGGCTGAGCTCAGGTTGTCATGTTTATATATATAGTTAGCATATATATAAAGTTAGCATCTTTACCTGCTAAACCATCTTGCTGGCTCCAGGCTTTAATCCTTACAAGCTTCCAAAAGAACAAAATAAGTAAACACAAAGAAGTTTTTAAAAATCAGGGAATGCTAGTGAAATTAAAACCAATTCATTTTTTAAATCATTAAAGTGAGTAAATCCCTATTTAGATTCATCCATGAAAAGGATTAAGAGCTCAACTGATGCATATCTGGAATAAAACACATCATTTGAGTTCCTATAAACACCACAAATATGTCAAAGAAACATTTTTAGCAATTTTATGCCTATTTCACATGCATGTTATATGAAGAACAAAATTATTAAAATTGAAACCAATCTATGTAGCTGGTAAAAAGTGAAATGCACTTATTTAAAAAAGGAAAATAGAATTGAAACTTTCCCTCTTTTGAGACCATAACAGTTTCATGTGGAAAAGAAGTCCTATACACGGTGGTTTTAAACAAATGACAATAGCAAGCTCTTCTAAAACCATCAGCTTCAAAGATACCCTCAAAACAAAGTCAGAACACAAAGAGAAAGTCATGAACTACTTTGTAGTTGTACTTTCTCGTTTGGACCAACACCCCACAAATAATGACACATAGACTTATTATTAATTATAAAAACATGACTTGGGCTTGTTTTCAACTAGTTCTTATAACTTAATTAATCCATATTTTAATTTATGTTCTGCCATGTGACTTGTTACCCCCTACTCTCCCCATGCCCTGCTCTCCCTCTGTCCATGTCTTGCTGACAACACCATCTCTCTTCTTTCCAGAGCCTTCCCTGCCCCAGAAGTCCCACCTAACCTCTTCTTGCATAGTTATTAGTGATCCTGCTCTTTATTAAACCAATCAGAAGGCACCTTGCCAAAGACCCATCTTCACTGTGCAAATAAACATTCTGCAACACTACTTGCTATCTTTTATGAGCACAAATGCAAATAGCCTCATAAAATATCAAATTCAAGGAAAAAATGTAAAAAAATGTAGCACATTTTGGTCAAGTGGCACTTTCGGTACTCTAAGGGACTATAAAGATTAAAAATTTTCAGCAGCATAAAAAGAGGAAGTGCAATCATCCTAGCAGATACAGATGTGTCTGTCCATGAGAAATATCCAAATATTTATTTCAATAATTTTCTTAACAATCTAAGAATGAAAGCAAATTCATCAAAAGCAGAGGAAAAATTAGAAGGCCACAACTAACATCCAGAATATTTGAAAAAGGTCGTGTTCCCCAGATGTGAGAACGTTAAGGAAAGCTTGCTCTCTCTACTTTCAATCAGTGCTTTTCTAGAAGGTCTAGTTATTATAACTAAGCAAAAGAACAAAAAATAAATCAAAAGCACAAAACAGAAAGGAAAAGATGTTGATCTTCGGGGGGGGCTTAAGATTGGATCTCTATATATAGTCCTGGCTGACCTTGAATTCATAAAGGTCTGCTTACCTTTGCATAGAGAGTGAGTTGTAGTCGGAGGCTGTAGTTTGGGTTCCCAGCCACCCAGACCCAAATAATCACACAGAAACTGTATTAATTATAACACTGTTTGTCCTGTTAGCTCTGGCTTCTTATTAACTAATTCTTACATCTTAAATTAACCTTTTCTATTAATCTGTGTATTTCCAAGGGCCTGTGGCTTACCACAAAGGATATGGGTCTTTTTCCTTTGGTAATACATGGCATCTCCTTGACTCTGCGTTCTCCCTCCACCACCCCCCCCCTCTCTCTCTCTCTCTCTCTCTCTGCATATATATATATTTGGATTTCCCACCCAGAATTGTGGGTGGGAAAGAATTGGCCAAAAACAGTTTCATTCATTAACCAATAAAAGCAAGACATATACTGAAGGACATCCCACATCAGTGATTTTTTGGATTAAAGGTGTGCACCAACAGGCCTGACCAAAGTTAAAGTCTTAAAACAGAATTGTGTAAGTAATATAGAAAGCTTCAACTCATGTACTAGTCTTGAATAAATATACTGAGATCTCAAACTGCAAAGGAATAAAATACAACAAGCAGTTGTATTTCCACAGACTGGGAAAATTTTAAAACTATTTCAAATAGCTTTTAAAATATAAAATATTTAATATTTTTAATTTTAGAATATCCAAATAATTTTAAAATACCTAAAAGTAGACACTGAAATGTCATTGAGAGATTTAAAGAAGGCCCAAGAATGTTATGCTAACTTATTGGGTCAGGATTTTTGTTGTTGTTGCTGCTTGTTTTTGAGACAGGATTTCTTGTGTAGTATTGACTGTCCTGGAACTAGCACTATAGACCAGGCAAGCCTCTAACTCACAGAGATATGCCTGCCAACTGCCTCCTAAGTGCTGGGATTAAATATATGAGCCACCACCACTAGTTTGAATCAGAATCATTAAGGTGCAATATTGTTACAATGTCAGTTCTCCTGGATAAAACATTAACATTTTTAAAACATTAAAGAGAATACTACCTAATGTTTATGGACATTTTAAAAATTAAGAGTAAGATAATTTATATCACTTAATTTCAAGTCATATTAAAAAAGATAATAAGGACATAATGATTTTCGTATTTGTACCTTGGAACAACACAGAGTTCAGAAATGTATCTATACAGCAACTAATTAAAAGGCATCTGCTCTGGTTACCATGTGAAATATCCCCACAGATTCATGTTTTAGAGCACTTAGTCAGCAGCTGGGGGTCATTGTTTAGGGAGGTTGAGGAACCATTTTTAGAGGTGATGCCCAGCTGTTAGTAGTGTGCACTAGGGAGAGCTTATGAGTCATAGCTTGGAACTGGTCCTTGCCTTCTCTGCTACAGGTGAGAGCACCTGCACCCAACCCACAGCTCTAGATACCATGCCTTCCCTGTGACCCAAAATAATTCCTTTCCTTAGGTTGCTTTATCTCAGGTGTGGTAGTTAGAATAAAAATGGTCCCCATAGACCCATTGGGAGTGGTACTGTTAGGAAGTGTGACTTTGTTGGAGTAAATGTGCATTCTTGGACAAAGTGTGTCACTAGGGTCTGGGCTTTGGGGTCTTGGAAGTTCAAACCAGGCCTAGTGACTCATGGTCACTTCCTGTTGCCTGCAGATCCAGGTGTAAAGCTCTCAACTGCCTCTCCAGCACCATGTCTGCCTGCATGCCACCATGCTTCCTACCATGATGATAGTGGACTAAACCTCTGAACAGTAAGCCAGCCTCAGTTAAATATTTTCCTTTCTAAGAATTGCTGTAGTCATGGTATCACCTCACAGTAATAGAAACCCTAACTAAGACAGCAATGCTGAACTAACACAGTTTCCAAGGGAGTTAAAGAAATTTCTTTTAAGTCTTATGTTTTTAAAAAAATATTCTTGTAAGCTAGTCTGAGAGTTAATTCAAAATACACTGGAGCAATAAAATTCAAAGAACTGCTGCAAACTTCTAAAGGGATTATATGGGTAAAATAGAAGAAGAAATTTTAGAATTCTGAAACCATGAATTCAAAAAGAAAAGTCATAAATTGGATTGATGAAAATTAAAAACTTTTGCTCCTCAAAACTTGCCATTAAAGGAAGAAGAAAAAATATATTTATATAACTTGCAAAGCATACCTAAGAACACACAGCATCACTAGACGTTGGGGAAATGCAAATTACAAACTTAAGGAGAACCATTAGCATAACATGCTATAATTTAAAAGATGAACAACATCAATTTTGCCAAGAATAAGGAATAAATAGAACTTTCATGTACTTCTGGATAAAGGATAAAGTGACATGTCATTGAGGGAAAACTTTGGACAGCTTTTTATGAAGTTTACCTTGCATATTTAATATTCCATTCCAGTAAACTCATATGGATAAATTATCCTATATGAATAAATTGTTCAGACAAAGACATATAAGAAAACTTATAGGAACTTTAATCAGAATTACCTAAATTGGAAGCACACAAAAACCTTCATTAAGCACTCTATGCAACAGACTACCACTCAACAATAACAGAAATGAAGACTACTAATGACAGAAACCATGCTGAGTCAAAGAAGACAAAGAAATGTACATGTCACATGCTAATTTGTTGGAAATAAGAATGAAGAAACTTTTAGTGAGATGGCCTGTGTCTTGATTGGAGTAGACATCACAAGGATGTATGAAGCTGCCAAAATTCATCTCTCTATATTTCAGAGGGCACAAATGTTGTTTACATGCTTCTGTGGCCACAGCTCAATAGAACAAGTTTGCCTAGTGTGCTCCAATCCCCTGTGTTATATCCCAGCACTGAACACACACACACACACAGACACACACACACACACACACAGACACACACACACACACAGAGAGAGAGAGAGAGAGAGAGAGAGAGAGGGAGAGAGAGAGAGAGAGAGAGGTTTATCTACATACTACTTTTTAAGCCTCTTTATCACAGCACTGTCTTTCATGGACAGGGTCTCCTGCTTGAATATATCCTTTTTGAACAAATAATTCTTCATTTTTATCTTCAGGTTATGGGTTTAAGCAGCACAGTGGACAAGGTATTTTGTTTTTGTTCTTTTCTTTAATTTGTATTATAAAATAAAGAATACCTGACAATAAGATGGTAAGTAATTAATAAATAAGATGGGAGGAAGAGAGGAGGAGGCAAAGAAAGAGAATGTTAATACACACACACATATGCTGGTGCTTACATGCAAGTGTGGCCAGAGGGTACATGAATGTCTGCCTCTCTCACTCTCAACATCTTACTTTAAGTCAAGGTTTCTCCCTGAACCTGGGGCTCACGCTTTCTCATCTACACGATCAGTCATATGCTACAGCAATACCCATCTAGGCCTCTTCCTCAGAGCCAGGCTCAGAGCGCTGCATGAAATACAAGTTTTGTGACATAAGGATCAAAACTCTGGTCCTCATGACTCCACACCACATGACTCCACAGCAAGTTCTTTTAACTGCTTAGTCATTTCTCTAGTCTCAAGCTTCTTTTTTTCTGTAGAATAGGAAAAATACTTTCTTCATTTTCTTCAGCTTGGAACTTTCTCTTATTTTTTTTTAAACTTAGTAGCTAAGTTTTTTTAAAAGAAGAATGCACTGGTATATTTTGTGTAGGAACACTTTTCAGCTATGATCCAGATGAACTGTAATAATTTGGAGTCAGATTCTGGTGTCCTTACCACGTCAACTAGCTATAGTGATTAAATCTCGCTAATTGAAGAGAGTTCAGTAAATTTGGCTACCTAAAGGATTTGGAGAAAACTGGGAGCTTTCTAGGGTGACTAGTAAGGAAGGCAATTGAGAGCTCTAGAGTCTACTGAGCCTATTGATGAGGGATAATGCCAAAAGCAGCAGGCCTTGCCAAGATGAAGTGTCTACACACTGTAATTCTTCTCATACATTTTTTTTGCAAAATAATCAGAAGAGATTTCAAAGTTATACAAACCTGAAAGGCTCTTGATTTAGTTCAAGGTGAATAAATGCAAAAAGAACTAAATTACTTGTTATTGAGTAGAAACAACAATGCCTGTTAAGAAGATGCCCCATGTTTGTTCTGTGGCTTGGTAGACTTTGGAGCACTAGAGCTATCATAAGTACATGTGCAGATACTCATGAGCATTTTAAAACTGTACCACAGTCCATACATGAAGGAGAACCAGCTTTGCCTACAGATAACAGAATTTTAAGGATCTGTCTTCGGCTGATGGGGTAAGTAGTCTAGATTTCAAAAGATTGGTACATTAGAAGGTGCAGGGGGTAGTGGTGTCCAATTAAGAAAATACTACTTTTACTTTGTTTGTTTTTAGGCATAAAGTCTCTCAACCATATAACTCCTTGAAAACTTAAAGGATAACAAATTTATTACGGCTCACGGTTCAAGTGCACAATTCATCACAGCAAGGAGGACAGGCAACAAAAGCCTGAAACAACTGGTCATATCACATCCTCAATGAGGAAGTGGAGGACAACAACCAAATATTGCATCTCAGCCCCCTTTCCACATTTACATAGTCCAGAATCTCAGCCAGGAAATGGTACTCCCATAGTAAGCAATTGCCCACCTCAATTAATCTAACCAAGGTAACCCCACACAGGCATGCCTGCTTACCACCTATATTCTATAAAGCTGATAGTTAATCCTGGTCATCACAGTTCCCGGGACAGATTTACATCCTCTATTGTTAGCTGTAGGCAGAGGCTGCACTTCAACGGCTACCAAATGTCCCCCTTTCTGATCTTCTTGAAGAGGAATGTTCACAAGGTGCTTGTACAAATAAAAGCAGACGAACTGCTCTGGGAGGCAGAGCTGCCTTTGCACTGGTAATACTTATCGAAGTAGCTATTTAGTCATGACAGAGAGAAATAAATTTTTGATTCATAAAATTCATTTATCATATTTAAATTTGAACAGAATTTATTATAGCCACTGGGTGTAACATTTTATCTTAAAGATTTGAGTTGTCACCAAATTGCAGTTTTCTAAACCAGTACACTGAACACGGCCACCTTAAGAGGTAAAGGGAAAATATCTGAATTGTTTAAGAAAGCAAAGACTATACTTTCAGGGATCATTTCTATAGTTCGTTTAAGAAAGCAAATTACAGGTTCACCCCAAATTCCACTGTGCCATGTATTATTCACTTTCCATGTTTCTCTTAGCTAACTGCAAAATGAAGTGACTGGCCTCAGGTTTGGAACACGCTATAGTCCTGTTATGTCCACTTATGGGAAATCACAAAAGGAACTTTAAAGATAAATTAGCACCCAGAGATTGAGTGATCATGCACTCATTTGTTTGTTCACTCAAAGGTGATAACTTTGCCAGGAGATGGACTAATTATCTGTGGAGAACTGAATTAATTGTCAGTGTTCTCTAACTTACTTCTGTAATCCTTAGGCCATGCTGTAAAATGGCGACTCCATCACATCCTGACGAGTCCAGCTTTGGAGACCCTTTCAGTCAAATGTATTGGTGGATAAACTTCTCAGTATGAAGAAAAGTCAAGATACTTCCTATGAGGTTTTCCTAATGAGTATCCTAAGGGTTTTTTGTTCTTGTTGTTGTTATTGTTAGGTTGAGTGGTCTGGGTTATTCTTATTAACCAATTTGAAGGCTATCTCTCTGCCCTGCAATGTCACTCTCTGATAGCAGAGAATTGGGTTACGATGAAAAGAAGAAACAACATGCAATTGCTTAAAATAGACCACAGCTCTTTCCAGAAGGTTCCTGATATTCCAAGATCAATCCCACTGATTTTTCAAAAAAAAAATAGCTTGCATCAAAGTCACCTAAAAGATGGTTAAGTGCCAACTCTGCAGTTGTTTTCCAAGAGATTCTTTTCCAGAGTCTCAGGAGGACATGGACATTGTGACACTTTTAACAGATGTTCAGTTGCCATTGGTGTTACCTATATGTAACCACACCTTAAGAAATCTCAATCAATTCATAGGACCCTAGAGCTCTATAACAAAACTCAAGAGTTATCAACATATCAGATAGTTAGGGGACTTTTTTTTTGTTCGGTTTCATTTATATTTTCCTTTTTTTCTAAACCTGTAGTGTTTGGTCACATGCCTGTTGAGGATTTGTGTAAAAGGCTTTCATACTTCTTCACATCTGTCAGCCTTGGAAATCTAAGTAGCAGGAGGAAATTTAGACTTTGTGGCTCCCTTAAAATAACAATAACAATTATAACAATATTATGTAGTATCCAATACTACATACACTAATGTAGTTCCATACACTAATAGGTACCATTCACTGGCAATTGCTTCCATTTTTGGTTTGTGAGTTTTTGGCAGCTGGAGACAGTAACTTCCTAAATTTTTCTGGCAGATTTGGTGATAATAACACAGCCTTAAAATCCCTGTCTTGCGATAATTGTCTTTCTGTGTCTGGGTCACCTCACTCAAAATAATGATTTCTAGCTTCATCCATTTTCCTGCAAAATTCAAGATGTCATTTATTTTTTACTGCTCTGTAGTACTCCATTGTGTAAATGTACCACATTTTCCTTATCCATTCTTCCATTGAGGGGCATTTAGATTGTTTCCAGGTTCTGGCTATGACAAACAAAGCTTCTATGAACACAGTTGAGCACATGTCCTTGTAGCACGATTGAGCATCCTTTGGATATATATGCAAAAGTGGTATTGCTGGGTCTTGAGGAAGGTTGTTTCCTAATTTTCTGAGAAATCACCACACTGACATCCAAAGGGGCTGTACCAGCTTGCATTCCCACCAGCAATGCAGAAGTGTTTCCTTTTCCCCACAGCCTCTCCAGCATAAGTTGTCATCAGTGTTTTTGATCTTGGCCGTTCTTACAGGTGTAAGATGGAATCTCAGAGTTGTTTTGATTTGCATTTCTCTGACGACTAAGAATGTTGAACACTTCCTTAAGTGTCTTTCAGCCATTTTAGATTCCTCTGTTGAGAGTTCTCTGTTTAGGTCTGTACTCCATTTTTTTATTGGATTATGTGTTCTTTAGGTGACCAATTTCTTAAGTTCTTTGTATATTTTGGAGATCAGACCTCTGTCTGATGTGGGGTTAGTGAAGATCTTTTCCCATTCTGTAGGCTGTTGTTTTGTCTTGTTGACCGTGTCCTTTGCTTTACAGAAGCTTTTCAGTTTCAGGAGGTCCCATTTATTAATTGTTTCTCTTAGTGTCTGTGCTGCTGGGGTTATATTTAGGAAGTGGTCTCCTGTGCCAATGCGTTCAAGTGTATTTCCCACTTTCATATCTATAAGTTTCAGTGTGTCTGGCTTTATGTTGAGGTCTTTGATCCATTTGGACTTGAGTTTTGTGCATGTAATCACTCATAGGTGGTTTTTAAACATAAAGCAAAGAAAACCAGCCTACAATCCACAATCCCAGAGAACTTAGACAACAATGAGGACACTAAGAAAGACTTATATAGATCTAATCTACATGGGAAGTAGAAAGTAGAAAAAGAAAAGATCTCCTGAGTAAATTGGAAGCATGGGGACCTTGGGGGGAGGGGTTGAAGGGAGGAGGGAAGAGGCAGGGAGGGGATCAGAGAAAAATGTAGAGCTCAATAAAAATCAATAAAAAAGAAAAGTACAAAAAACAAACAAATAAAAAAATCCCTGTCTTGCATAGCAAGGAATAGTCATTAAACAAAGTCAAATACATAATGGATATTTCCCATACAGTAACAGCTGTCATCAACTTACACCTGAATAAAAAACAAGGAACTGAATGACATGAACACTTTAAAATATAAAGAAAATGAACAATGAGGCTAAGAAAAAGAAATTAATCCTAATTGTGTACAACATAAACTAAAGTTCTCAGTAAATAAAAACTATTACAAATTATTTCTTCTAAATACATAGGAGATTGAAAGTAGACAACCTGGGGAGAATGACAGAGAATGAAATTCTTTGGAGTGGCAGAGCATGAAAGGAGAAAATATTGAACAAAATAAGATCAGTTTTAGGTGATGAAAATCTAAATGGCATAAAATATGAATGCCACATTCTGATTTATTCATCTAAGAAAAGATAGGGATTTTTAAAAAATGAGGCTGCATGGTTACATTTGAGAGTAAGTATAGAATCAACCAGCCTTGATATGTGCTTCTTGTGGCGTAATCTATTAAAAAGTAGTGGCTTGAATTATAATTTTAAAATATTACAAGTTGTTCACTTAAGAATGAGAGGTTAAATTTATAGTATTTTTCCAAACTTCAGTAGATAATAAATTGAACCAGATTTTATCAAAAGAAAAAAATGACAACTCATCCTGTAACACGAGGGTCTGCTTGTTGGGGTTAATGTCCTGCCTGGTCCCCCTAGCTATTTAGTCCCAGAGAAAATCACACAGAGAGGTCTATATTAATGATAAACTGATTGGCCCATTAGCTCAGGCTTCTTATTAGCTCTTATAACTTATATTAACCCATTATCCTTATCTATGTTAGCCACATGGCTCAGTACCTTTTTCTGCGGGGGCAGGTCACATCCTGCTTGTTCCATGGTCTGGGCAGGACTCCCAAGAGAGCTTCCTGCTTCCCAGAATTCTATTCTCCTTGTCCCACCTATACATCCTCACTAATGGCCAATCAGCATTTATTTAAATCATGATTGACAGAATACAGACAATTATCCTGCACCACTTCCCCCTCTTTTTTTAAAAAACAAAGAAAAATATCCATAGTCCATTTTTTGGGAATGTGGGCGTAGTATTCCAGGCTACTTCCAGCTGTTTGGGGTGTTGATAATCTTATGGGGACTTAAAGAAAATTTAGAGTTAAGATCAAGTCCTGACTGGAGTATCCTGTGAAGCTTGATCATCTCAGGCAGCATCTTGAATCTGTTCTGGATGTAGAACTCAGACATCCAGGTCATCTGTTCCTACCGGAGATTTCTCAGGTGGTCTTCCTTGATCAAATCTGAGTTTTCTTAACTCAGAATGAATCCACAGCCTCTAATTTCCTGTGGAAACAAAAGCAAAATCTCTTCTCCAAAGTAACATACCTTTTGACTTCAATTTTGAAGTGAAGGTATTTTCAAAATACCTATCTTGGATTAGTTCAGCAGCATTTATAAGCAAATATCTTTTAGCAGCTGTTGCTCCTTCCTCAGCATTCAAACAATTCAAAGAGAGCATAATAACATACAGTATCAAGATTCTCTGTGTATTTTTCATCATTATGTGGCTTTATTTTAACCTCTATTTCTTTTATTTTTTATTTTATTTTTGGCTTTTTGAGGCAGGTTCTCTGTTTATCTTTGTCCCAGAACTCCCTCTGTATACCAGGCTATCCTTGAACTCACAGAGATCCACCTGTCTCTGCCTCCCCAGTGCTGGGATAAAAGGTGTGTTCTACCACACCTTGAACTCACAGAGATCTGTCTGCCTCTGCCTCCCAAGCTTTGGGATTAAAGGTATGTGATACCACACCTTGAAGTCACAGAAGTCAATCTACCTCTGACTCCCAAGCATTGGGATTAAAGGTGTGTACCACCACACCCAACTACTCTATTTCTTTTTTACTTTAAGAACTTTAACCTTTAGCCCGCATATATTTTTAACACACTGTAAACCATTTAGAGGTTTTCTTTGTCTTTGAATCTTTATTTACTGTATATCTCTCTTTTTCTGACTACACGAGTCTTTAATTTACCAAGCAATATGAGCAGGATTAAATCCGTGGCTTTGACGGTTGGATCTAGCCCATTCCTTAGCTTTATGAAATTCCAGCCTCACAGCTGAGGAACCAGCCAGAGCTGTGTTCACTGCCACAACTCTATAGCATTTCAAGGTCCCTTCCAGCAAGCAAGCTGCAGTAGTGTGCTCAGAAACCACACTGAAAGGCTCCATAGTCAGACCGCCAGACTGAAAGAGTCAGAGTTTGCCCTGGCAGGATGGCCCAGAAAGCTGGCATTTTAAAACAGTGCAGCTTTTTTCCTGCTATGGCTGAAAACCAAAAAGTATGTGATCAGCTTTTCATCAACACTATGTAAGTGTTTCGTGGCAGGACCTCTTAAAAGAGCTGCAAGGTTTTGCAGCTAAAGCTGAGTAAGGAAGCCTCTCTTAAATGAGAGTCCTTGCTTGCCTCTAGCAAGCAGAGCAGACCCAAGAAATTGCTGCTACCAAGAAAACATGCTTTACTCTATTCTTTCCCAAGCTTTCTCAGGCTTTCTGTGCATGCAGTTATCCACGTAGTCACCATTGTGCAACATGAAGGGCCTGCACAGGCAGCTGAGTGGGGAGGATGTTAAAACCAAGCGTTGGTGCCATATGGAGGCATAAGTCATAAAACAATCCCACACCAGTTTGGAATTGTGATTAATAAAATGGTTATTTATTTAAAGGGGAAAACTTACAGATCACCATCCCAAACAACAGCCCTCTGCACAATCAAGAACGAAGTATAACAGCTGGAAGCCAGAAGCAAGAGAGCAAGCACATGGCTACCACTGCTTTTTAAAACAAAAGAGACCACACCCCAGTGGGCTGGTATCTTAAAGGCTGTTGGCTGAACAGCAGAAGTAGCTCCCACAGCATCATCCCTCACTAGACAGGGTATAAAAAGTTGTTCATGGAAAACTGCTCTTGTTTGACTTCATGAATGATACACCCCTACCTACTAACAGTTGAATCTAAGCTGCAGGTTTCATAACAGTAAAATAAGCAATCTTATAAAGTTCTGGGATATTTTAAATTTTGATGATTTTTTTCCCAAAATTTCTATAGTACTGTCACATGGTAACAGGAACAATTTATTCAAACTCATTTGCTGTCACTAGTCATAACTGGTATATTGTTGAACTTGTGATTAATTAGTATATCTGTTTCCAGTTGCTATGGTAACAAAGTGCTACAATCTTGGAACAACTTCGATTTATTATTTATTTCTTCCTACATTATCTATTCAGAAAGACCCTGGGCATTTCATGTCTTACAAAACAGAAAAACCTATGCAAGTTAGGAGTCTATCACCTATCTTGCTGAACTGAAAAGTAATCTGTTGGCAGAACTAGATTCATTTCTTGAGGTTTTAGATGTTGAATTTGTCAGCTTGCTCTTTCTAAAACCAAAAGGCCACTGACATTTTGGGGATCCTCCAAAGCCCACTCAAATCTCCCTGACCATTTCTGTCGTCGTTTCCCTCTTCTATCTGACTATCCACTTAGAAAGAACTTTATGAGTTCATTGATCCCATATCAGTTATCAAGAATCATCTTCCAATCTCAAGGTCCTTAACTGAATCACCCTGTAAAATCTCTTTTACTTTCAGTACAATAAAATTGCCTCTTAACCTCTTCAGGAGATTGGTGTCAGGGACCCTATGACTACTAAGATCAAGAAATGTCCGTCCTTTAGACAAAATTGTTGAAGTACTTGCATATATGCCCATTTTCTTGTGTATTTCAGTGACTAGCTGATTTATAATATCTGATTAATTATTAATGCTACATGCTTGTTTCACTGTTCAGGGTGTAATGGTAGAAAAGATTCTGTACATTTTCAGGAGAGACAAAGCTTTTTAAAATATTTTCCACCCGTAGTTGCATACATCTGAATATGCAGAGCCCACATGCATGAAGATCCAACTGCAAACACCAATTTCAGAGACTGGAGTAGGAAAGCTCTAGGAGCCACTGTTCTGCCTACCGCAGGGTTACTCCACATACTTCAGTCATTTGCTGTTCTAGTTTAGGTTTTTCTCAAATGCAGTTATCTAGGTCACTTACATTTCTAACACAGCCCCAACCAGCCGTTCTAGCATTCACACTTGCTCTCACTCACATTTACATGCTTGCTCTCATCTGCATTAGTACATTATGTACTCTCAGTGAACATATAGACAGCTGTCTCTTTACTTACATTTTGTAACTCATAGATTTCTTTTCTTTTGAAAGCAATATACACTATTAAAAAATGCAAGTTAAGGCATATGTGCCAAGTTATGTGTTGTAAAAATAACTACATATATTTTGATGGCTTACAAATCTCAACAATTTTATTTTTGTTTCATAAATATTAATCCAATAGTTAATATTAATCCCTTTAGTCTGGATTTGCTGAAAGAGGATGAATGTAGCTATTTCATTTGGTATCTAAAGAAAGGAACAAATTTATATGTTTTATGGTTTCCTACTTACACACTGTCTTCTTAACCACAGAAATTTACCTATAACATATAGCAAAACCAACAAGGAGAAAATCACTTATGAGTTTATCAAATATTATATAAAAACAAAAGAGAGAATGCAAAGATAGCCAGGTACCATTTCAATTAAAATTTAATTCATTCCATAACCTGATTATACAAATCAATTCTTTTAATTAGGGTAGATTGATGAAATCTAAGCATCCAGAATAACAACTCAGGAAAAATTATATCTAATTAATGCAGCTCATAGCAGCTTCCATAGTTCTCTGTGATGTTGGTTCCCTTATGCGAAAAAGATAGCCATTCATTAATATAGTGGCAAGATATACATGGTAGAAATATTCAGAAATATCATCAAAAGAAAGAAATTTTGTTAATACTTACTTCAGAATAATATTTGTGATCCTGAACAAAAAAATATAAAAGCATACACTTGGCAAATGCTTACTTTTATTTCTAAGATTAAAAAAATAAGCTAAGTATTTTAAATTATCCACAATTAAATTATAATCTATAATCACTCACCATTAAGTAAAACATATGCTAATTAGAAATTCTAAGCTAATTGCAGGCTGTCAGATACATATGTATAATAAAAATTTCTTATTTTCATAATAGTCTATAATTACATGTTTCACAATAGACTAATGGAGTTTCAGGAACCACTACATTGTGTGATGCTCCTTCTTACTAAACAGCACAATATATAATTCAGGAAGAGCTGTTTTCTTCTTTGTGCTATCAGAAATGAATTAATGCTAAATAAAATTCAGGTTCACAAAACTATAATCAGCTTGCATTAATCATAGGAAATTCAGGGTGGCTCCTCTTCAGAGTGATTTTTGTTTTCCTGTGTTCATGATAAAGGATTGAATCATGGACCCATCTCTATCACAGCCAAGACACGAAGACATGTCAATACAGCAAATATGTTGGCAAAATAATAAATGAATCAACTGTACTCAAAACTTCCCCCAAAGACACCAAAACTAATTCTTAGCTTTATTGCTATATTTATCCTTGAACAGAACTAATACAAGTGAAAGAAAGACTATCATGCATAATAAAATAACTTTGGGTGTATGATGGTTTATGTCACCTGTCACTTCTTTCTATTTCTTAACCTTGGAAACAGTTCTTTTGGATACTTACAGGGGATTATCCTGATTATGGTAGGTAGCATGTGGCATTATTTCTCATGTTGAGATTCTGGGCTACATAAAAATGATGTTACTTCTTTGTGTGTGTGTGTATGTGTGTGTGTGTGTGTGTGTGTGTGTGTACATGTAACAATAATTAGTTTGAAGAGAGACCATGAATTTGAAAAAGAGAGGAGGGGTATTGGGGATTGAATGGTTTATAGAAAGGATATATAAGGGGGAAATGATAAAATTTTATTAAATTCAATAAAAAATAACTTATTTTAAGGAAAAAGAGAGTTGAACAGATTCATTTGTTGTGCGTTCCCCACATATGATGTATTAGAACCTCAGAGTGAACTATCTTTGTTGGTTAGTTCTTTGTCAATTTGGCACAAATCAGAGTCATCTGAACCAAAGAAACTATAACAGAGAAAGTGCCCCACCATATTGACCTGTGGGACATTTTCTTGATTGGTGAATGATGTAGAAGGGTCCAGAACACCACAGATGATGCTATCCATGGGAAAGTACTGTGTAAGAAAGAGGACTGAGCCAGTCAGCAGAGCCAATCCACCAGCAGCAGCACTCCTTCCTGGTCACGGCTTCAGTTCCCACCTCCCTATTCCAGATTTGCATTTCTGCCCTGACTTCCCTTCAAGATGGATGACAAACATAAGTTGAAATAGTCTCTTTCCTCCCCACATTGCTTTTGGTCTTGGTATTTATCAATGGTATAGAAACCTAACAAGTGCACCTTCCTTCCTTGGGTAGCTTTTGTTGAAGTATTTATTTAGCAACAGATAATTAACTAAGCATGATACTGTAACTGTCTTTGAATTGGATAGCTTTACCTTTATATCAGGGGCAATGGAATAGTACAACTGAGATTTAATTCACTGACGTTGTTAATGGTTAAAATTATATTTTATTAAAATATGCATTCATATTTAAGAATAAAAACCCAGTCCCTTTGGTACTGACATATCAGATCCAATTAACAATCCTGCGAAAATATGTTGGCATTTCTTTAAAACAGTGCCAAATAGAAAACACTAGCTATTTGCTGACATGAAGTCAGGGAAAAAGTTAAGAAAAGAGGAAGATGTTCAAAAGACTGTCTCAGAGTTAGCTAACTTCCTAAGGGAAAGGCAGGAATAGGGAGAGGACAGGTACTTGATAAGATTTAAGCCAAGCCATTCTGACAGGTGTAAGATGGTATCTCAAACTTGTTTTGATTTGCATTTACCTGATAGCTAAGGAAGTTGAACACGTTCTTAAGTATCTTTTGGCCATTTGAAATTCTTCTGTTAACAATTCTCTGTTCACCACTTTGGAAATCAGTGTGACCGTTTCTCAGAAAATTGGGAGTCAACCTACCTCAGGATCCAGCAATACCACTCTTGGGAATATACCCAAGAGATGCCCAATCATACTACAAAAGCATTTGTTCAAATATGTTCATAGCAGCATTATTTGTAATAGCCAGAACCTGAAAACGACCTAGGTGCCCCTCAATGGAAGAATGGATAAAGAAAGTGTGGCACATCTAGACATTAGAGTAGTACTTGCTCAGTGGGGAAAAAAGAAACAACAACAATGACATCTTGAATTTTGCATGCAAATGGATGGAAATAGAAAACATTATCCTGAGTGAGATAACCCAGACCCAAAAATATAAATATGGTATGTACTCACTCATTAGTGGATTCTAGCCAAAAAAAAAAAAAGACACTAAGACTATAGTTCGCAATCCTAGAGAAGCTAAGTAATAAGGTGAAACTCAAGAAAAACATATATAGATCCTCTTGGAAATTGGAAGCAGACAAGATCGCCAGACAAAAGTAGCATGGGGGTGGGGGGAAGGGGAGAGGGAGAGGAGAGAAGGGGAGGCTTGGGGAGAACTTGGGGGAGTAGGATGGTTGAGATGGAGGAAGGATGGATATGGGAGCAGGGAAGGAGATATCTTAATTGAGGGAGCCATTTTGGGGTTGGCAAGAGACTTAGCTCTGGAGGGGTTCCCAGGAGTCCACGGGGATGACCCCAGCTAAGACCCTGGGCAGTGGAGGAGATGGCTCCTGAACTGGCCTTGTCCCGTAGTCAGACTGATGACTATTTTGAATATCACCATAGAACCTTTGTCTGGCGACGGATGGAGGCAGAGACAGAGACCCACATCAAAGTACTGGACTGAGCTCCCAAGGTAGAGTTGAAGAGCAGAAGGAGGGAGAATATGAGCAAGGAAGTCAGGACCAGGAGGGGTTGGTTCACCCACTGAGACAGTGTGCCTGATCTAATGCATGCTCACCAACTCCAGCTGGACTGGGAATGAATGAGCATGTGATCAAACTGGACCCTCTGAATGTGGTTGACCATTGGGGCAGACTGAGTAGCCAATGATAATGGCACTAGGATTTGTCTCTACTGCATCTACTGGTTTTTTGGGATCCTATTCTCTTTGGATGCATAGCCTGGATATAGGGGGGAGAGCCTTGAACTTCCCACAGGGCAGGGTGCCTTGCCCTCTCTTAGGACTGGAGGGGGTGGAAGAGAGGGTGTTGGGGGGGGCGGGAGGAAATTGGGAGGAGGGGAGGAAATTTTGGTTGGTATTATTTATAAAGTAATAAAAAAAGATTTAAGCCAAAATCTTGGCTTTGCAGGTAACATTGAAGTATAAGTATATTCTAGATATTTCCAAATAGTTTTCTTAGGCAATATTTATATATTCTTCCCTTAGACAATCTTAAGATATTTGATACTTCTGGTTAAGCACTCATTTCTTGTCCTCTATTTCTAACATGAAACAGTCCTTCTTCCAAACCACCCGGAAACCACCAAACTTTCCCTGGGACTCTGGGAAATGTTAATACCACCATCCAAGAATAATACCACTATCACAATTTTTAGGCCAAACTTGAAGCAAGCTTTATTAAATACTGGCCAGGACTGTGGATAATGGCCAGGTCCATACCCAGGATTCCTAGAGTATGGCACCAAATTATATTAGCTAGAGCTGAATAAAGGCAAAATCCACACGGCTATGTACTTCCTCTCTTTGTACAACCAGGGGCAAGTGTGTACCCTCATGTATCTCCTGCCTACACAGGATCAAGCACACATCCTTTGTAGCAGATGCAATCATGCTTGTTTACAAAAGTGAAAACACTGGATTTATTGTCTTACACAAACAGCTCGTAGCATTCCAGGAAGTTATCTGACCTTGGGCAAGTAAGTCACAGAGGTTTGAAGCATTTCTGTGTTATAGGAGTCTTAATCACAGTAATTAAAAATTAAATTCAAACATATCTTTAGATTGATTCCCCCCTTGAGTTACACACTGACTCTGTGGTGAGTACCTGTTCATAGTGACATCTAATAATCATCTGTTTAAAGCCACCCAAAAGGAAATTCATGTACCTAGTTAAGGCACTAATGTTGCAAGAGCCAACAGTAATTAACATAAATGGAAAGGCCAAAGGCCCTGTGATGATTGACATCAGAATTACTATTCGAAAGGAACCCAAAAAAAAGAGAATGAGAGTAAGTCACTGGTCTCATCTCAGGCCCCCATTTTTGCAATTTCTTTAAGTACAGGTGAATCATCTCTAATGGTTTCTGAGTGGTTTGCACAGAAATAACTATTTTCTATTAATAAACAACACAATAACCTCCTTGCTCTGTGTACACCAGGTTGAGTGTCCTATCACAGTATAGAACTATTTCAGCTAATGAATCTACCTTTGATACATCTGAGTCTATGTAGTTTTAATAGGTATCTTTCCTAGTATGCCAATAGGCTGTATATGCAGCAACTTTGTCCGCTTTGCCAGGCAATGTATTTTTGACCTAACATTCCAACCTTTTGTTGATAATAAGGGGAAACCAAACTCTCTTCTGTAACTACTTCCTCCTGAAATGAGGACATTGTTGTCATGGCATAGGAAGGCTGGAATGCTAAGAGTGGATTCGGGCAATGGGATATTCATCAGAAGCATCTGGTTAGCTGACCCAGCTGAAGAGAGAGGGAGCGATCACATCTGCTGGACTGGTTCACGGTAGCTTTCGGCAACTCCAGGGCTCAAAGTCATTTGGAGCATTTGTCATCCGCAGCTAATCCCTGGATGGTGTCTGTCGGGTGAGGGAAATTCTGCTGGGACAGATATAGACTTGGAGCTGAAGTTAAAGTTAAGAAACTTAAAGGAAAATTTTACATTTGGAGCTTTCAGGCAAAACTTACACTTGGAACCCATGGTCCTAGTAGCGAGGGAAGGGAGGAGTCCCAAGACCAGGGAAGAGAGAGAGACCCCGCCCTCAGGAATAGGCAGGTGGGGAAACTCATACTGTTGATTCAAAGGAGTAGTTATCTGGAATCCAATTAACCTGTGAAGAGTGGACCCAAATCTTATGATTCCTTCACCTCCCCGAAGCTTACATGAATTTTTCAGTTAACAAAAAGAGATAAAAGTGTTAGATACCTTAGCAGTACCACTGTTTGTAATCTGAAACCCATATTGTAGAAAAAGCAGCTAACAGGTATCTGTAAAACAATTGGAATAGGCTCATGCTTTCAAGTCATAGCAAAAGCTATGACTTTGGGTTAAAAAGCATAAACATTGTTTTCTCTATCCAGAGGGCAGATATATTGGAAAGAGATGTCTCTAGCCTGGTGAGAAACACATTTAAGTCTATACTTAGAAGACAACCAAGGAAATTTGAAATGTTGAGCTTGTGATTATGATGTGATGTAGTCAAGCTTTAACAGGGCTGGATTAAGTTTATCAGAACTCTGTTAATTAACGTTAGAACTCTGAAATTTTTGGGCTCCTAGTAAACATGTTTTATTACCTTACCATTAGAACTTGTATTTACATACCTTAAAACACTTAGACAGTGAGAACTTACTTAAGCTTTCTCATCCTCAGACCTTTACACACCTTAGAATACTTTCTTAGATACTCCAAACTTACATAAAATTGACACCTTTTTTTACACAATCATTTACCAAGAAACATGAGTGGTTGATTACTGATAAGAGTCATTGCAAAGCAAGCTTCTTTAAATAAAGAAATAGTAAAAAATGTTACAGTTGAAGCCTGTTTATCCTTTAATATGAAGCCTGTTAGCAAGGCAGATGTTTCTGTTAGTTTGCCTTTTTTCATCAGGAGACCTAATAGCTCTAAAAAAGCAAAACCTGATTCCCATTTATGATATGCCTTGACCAGGCAGCTGCAACCTTAGGGAAGAAGATGGGTGTCTGCCACTGCAAAATTGACAAAGTTACAGTTAGCTGTCAACACATCAGAAATCTTAGAATAAATTATAGTAGGAAGCATTAACCAAATAGCCTCTGTATCGATTAAAATGACAGAGATTTACCAGCTACCTGGATGATTACACTCGTAGGTTTCTAGGGTCTCATTGGCTCTGTTAGGGTACATAGGTCATAGGTCTTCAGATGTTACACACAACAGCATTGCATGCTCAGGTGCTGGCAGGACACATCGGCCTTTGGCAGACAGACCCAGAAGGCCTGAGATTTTTCAGTGGAAGAGGAACTTGGGGAAAATTAGCCTATCTTGACTTCAGCAGAGTAGGTAGGGCAGTCCACCCAAACAATGTGCACAGTTCATTCAGGACCCTGGCAGCAGGTGAGGCATGGGGCAGTTTTTCCAAGTTGTTAGCTTCATGACAATCCAGGTCTCTGCTCTGTCTATCTTCTTTTAGGGACCTTAGAGTTATCCCTAGGGGCTGGCAATTCTGTCTGTCACAGGAAGTTTTCTCCATTAAACATTTTAAATACCATATTCACCAGATCTCTAACGAGTTTGAGGACCATCTATTAAGTACACCTGATTTAAAATAAATTTTATGTGTTTTTAATTGTTTGATTTAGACTTAAACTTGAAAACACATGCAGGAGGCTAAATAAAGCTTATTCCCATAAATAAACTTCATTTGAACTATACTACAAATATAATTATGGGCACATTAAAAAATCTGATCAATTGTAAGGTAACCATATGTAAATGGAGACTGTGTGTTCATTTCCCAGACTCTCAGACCCAAATAATCACAAAAAAACTTATATTAATTACAATATTGTTAGTGTGGGACAATGGTCTGTATTCTGTCAATTATATTTTAAATAAACGCTGATTGGCCAGTAGCCAGGCAGGAAGTATAGGCGGGAAAACCAGACAGGAAGTAGAGGCAGGTCAACGAGAACAGGAGTATTCTGGGAAGAAAGAACCTCTTTCTGCATTTGGGACCCCACCACAGAAGAAGCAAGATATGACTGCCTCACTGAAAAAGGTACCGAGCCACGTGGCTAGCATAGACAAGAATAATCAGCTAATATAAGTTATAAGAGTTAATAAGAAGCCTGAGCTAATGGACCAATCAGTTTATAACTAATATAGACCTCTGTGATTTCTTTGGGATTTAACGATTGCAGAAACCAGGCAGGACAGAAAACTCAGACAACACATTGTTTGGCCTATTAGCTCTGGCTTTCAATTACCTAACTCTTACATCATAAATAAACCATTTCTATTAATCTGTATATTGCCACAAGGCTGTGATTTACCAGGTAAGGTTCTGTTCTGGTATCTTTCTCCTTCAGCAGCTACATGGCATCTCCCTGACTCCACCTACTCTCTATATATATCTCTGTTCAGATTTCCCACCCTGTTTTGTTCTGCCTTGACATAGGCCAAATCATTTTTTTCATCAACCAATAAGGCAGCACATATACAGAAGGACATCCCACACATTTCCCCTTTTCTAATTAAAAAGGAAGGTTTTAACTTTAACAAAGTAAAATTACATATACAAAACAGTTATACAGTATTTAGTCCATTTACATTTGGCAAATACTCTATCTTCTATCCTATCTTTGTGAGGCTAAAGTTTTATATCTAATTTATCTTTTATCATAGCTAAGGAGAACTATAACTATCTGTTTCCAACTCTTCAAGGCCCCCAGAAGGATATAGTATTATATAAATAAACAGGAAGCACACTGTAAGCAACTTCCACAGTTCTAGAATTAACAGAGACATCTCGCTGTCTGGATAGTCACCCAAAATTCTTTTCTAATGTTGGGGCAACCATTTTCAGCCTATAAGTCTATAATATCCAGCATCCTTTCCCACAAAGCAGGAAATCTGAAGATCTGTTCTGCCTTGTAATGCCAAAGTTCATCGGTTGCTTTCTTCTGTGTCCTGCATAATATCTGGAGGTTTCTTCTGTGAAGCAGGAACCCTGAAGGACCATCCCGTCTTTTGGAAAATTCAGCAGTCACTTTTCTGTGGGTCCTGTATGTCCAGTTCTACAGTATACCATAAAGCAGTTATTCTTACCCTAATGGCTAGCCTTGAACTGAAGGCAAATTCTGCAACAAGTTTCTTAAATTCCCATTAAGCTCTCTAATGTAATTGGTGATGCCAGAAGCAGACATGTCTCAGTGTTGAAAAAAGTCTAAGTTCCTAAAACATTTTAAATTCCATATTTCCTAGGTCTTTGAAGTGTTGAATATTACTTATCTAACTGAAATATATCTTTATATATCTAGAAAACCTAACTAATATGACTACAAGTTTGACTATTATAAAGGACTACCTATTAATCTGCAATTTTTAATTATCATTACATTTTTAAATGAGCTGTATAAGCATATTATCTTAAATAAGAGTAGAAATATATGTACACAGTGTAACAAAATCAACCTTCAGTTTGTATCAATAGACCAAGAACTATATCAATGCAAATTATTCATTTCTATATCATATCCCCCTTTAAAACAAGTTTAGACTGTGTGTTGTACACAAGTTAGTCAAAAGTGATTTCTTATTTTATGTTTGAGAAGATAAAATATATATGATGTGTTTTATAGTTTTGCTATGTTTATTTCTTTATGTTGGCAGCCAAGATTTTCAAGGGGGTCTTTCAAGGGGGTCTTTCCTGGTCAAACCTGATCCATACCAACCTAGAATGAATCCACAGTCTCTTATTTCCTATGGAAATAAAAGCAAAACCTCGTCCTCAAAGTAATACACTTTTTGACATTCATTTTGAAGTCAAGATATTTCTAAATTTATAGGTTGGTTTAATCTAGCAGCTTCTATTATCCAATGTGCTATAGGAGCTGTCATTCCTTTATCAACAATCAGAAAATTTAAACACAACACAATAACATACAGGATCCATACTCCCCATGTATTTTCCATCTTTGTGTGGCTTTTTCCCTTATATTACTTTACTCTCTTTTTAAAGACTTTATTTTTTTAAACTCTTTCTTTCTTTCTGTGACTATCCACATCTATTTTCTTTTCTTTCTTAAGCCTATGCCATTGTTAAACACCCTGTAACTTGTTTAGATATTCTTTTTTCCATCTGAATCTGTCTTAACTGTGTTTTTCTATCCTTTTCTGACTGCATGAGCCTTCAAACTGCTAAGCAGCATAGCTAGGATCTTCGCCTTGGCTTTGGTGGCTAGCTCTGCCACACTTCTTGTCTGTGAGAGACAAACTTTATGCCGCAATGGCCTGGCCTACAGCTGTTTTTCTTAGCTGGGAAATGCATTCAGTCCCACTGCTCTGAGATGCTGGTGCCAGTGCTGAGGCAGGCACTCTTACTTAGGTCCTATATGGAAATTCGTACCCCATGTTGCCAAGTTGGAACTCCATTTGTAGGCAAAGTCTCTCTTTGTCCCACCTGTTGCTCTCAAATAACCACACAGTGACATATCATTAATTATAAATTCTCAGCTAATAGCTTAGGCTTGTCTCCACCAACTCTAAAATCTTAAATTAACCAGTTTCTATTAACTTATGTGCTGCCTCAAGGCTCCTCTATCTTATCTATGAACTTCCAATGTTGCTTCTCTTGCATCTGGCTCACAACTCTTCTGACTCTACCCTTCTTCCCAGCATTCTCTCTGCCCCTAAAATCCTGCCAAGTTATTTGTCAAACAGCTTTTTATTAACAATGAGAGCAATGCATTTTCACACTGTACAAAAGGACTATTCTACAGCAAAATTCCTGTTAGGTTTAGCCTTAAAAACAATAACAATTTTTGAACTAAAGTTCTTTGGGTATCACAATAAAACCTTAAGTCATAAATACAATTCATAGGGAGACAGACAACTTTGCTTTCCTGCTCCTTACATAATGTGCCATTATAGAACATCACAGATTCTTGTATGACTCAGTTTATCAAGATAGCTAAAGCTTAACAAAGTTAGCAAAGACAAGGACACTAGACAAACATTTTCAAATTAATCTTTGTTAGCTTGAATAGACTTTAGGTAAGGAGATAGGCTCTTTACTAGACAGATTAATATTCCAGTTTCTGATGTTCACAGCTGTGACTCTAACTCTTTAGCCTTTTATTTATTTTTAAGATTACACATTAATAAAGACATCATAATATAAAAAATTTATAAACATTAAATTCTCCACAGCCTTATAAGTTTAAATAAAAAGCTCTTAATTGTGGGGTCCTACAGTATCAAAAAAATTATCATTTTTACTTCAAGAGGGAAGGAGCAGAGCACAACCATAATCTGGAGAAAACAAGCCAAACACAGCAGTGCAAACAATTCAATGTTCAGTGTCTGCGATTCACTCACAATCCTCTGGGATCTCCCAAGGTGTCTGGCTCACCTCGCTTGCTTCCCCATGAAGAGTACATACAGTCCGTCTTCCAGACTTCAGCCAGATTCATTTCATTCCAGCTATTGTTCCTGGTGGCCAACACATGGCACTGGCATTTCCAAAACTGCAATAGCCTTTCCTGGACTCTCTTTAGGAACTCCCCAGTTCTGCCACACAGTGCCAAGCCTCAGCTGCCTCCCAACACCCCCTTCATACCTTTAAAATCAGTGCTACCTGGGTGACTCTTACATTACAATGTTCAGATGCCAGCACAAGTTATATTCTTGTATATGAATGCATGGAGGTGCAGCAGCTTTAATACCTTATGAAATAAGCATTGCTTTTAAATTCCATATTTTATAAATCTTGCTTTTATAATTTTGTTTTTATTGACAGAAATTTGGTGGAGGAGGTTCTTCTGTCTATGTGTTGCTTTCATTGGTTGAATTAAGAAACTGCCTTGGCCTTTTGATAGGGCAGCACTTAGGTAGGTGGAGTAGACAGAACAGAATGCTGGGAAGAAGAACAGACAGGCAGATGCTTGAGACATAAATCTCCTGCTTGAGACAGATGTAGGTTAGAATCTTGCCGGTAAGCCACAGTCACATGATGATACACAGATTTAATAGAAATGGGTTCATCAAGATATGAGAGTTAGCCAATAAGAGGCTAGAGATAATGGGCCAGGCAGTAATTTAATTAATACAGTTTCTGTGTGATTATTTCAGGTGTAAGCTAGGCAGCCAGGATGAAAAGCAGGCCTGCTCTTCCTACTACAGGAATTATCACACAAAAATCCATCTTAATCCAAAATATCTTAAAGTACTGTTGCTGCCTTCTTTGTTGGCTTACACTATGCAATCACCTTTAATCAAAATGGTGGTAAAGTCACAGAGTACTTACCCTCTCTAACCTTAGTAAATATGGCTGTCAGCCACGTGATTGCCTCCACCCTGATAGGGGGCATCAGCTAAATTATGTTTTTTATATCCCAAGATAACATCACACTACTTGGTTCCTTTAAAATGTATATATTTTTATTTATCTATGCATATATTTTCAACTAGCAACCTGTTGTGCTACAAGTTTTAAATTAACTTTTTTTGTCAGAGAGTTTTAATCATACATAATAAACTTACAAATCTTGAAGTACAGAAAGTTCACACAACAATAGTGTTGCAAATCTAGATAAGGTTTATATCTTGTCAAAAGTTTTAGGCAGCTAAATGAAACCGATAGTCTATTTTATTTTATTTATTTTGCTATTTTACTTTGCTTTCTTTTCCTGTCACAAAATCTGGTCTGTCATATGACATAGGGGAGAGAGAAGACTTAAGTAAGCATACTTGGGTCTAGAGAAGGACGAGCCATAACCCAGTTAGAGTCACTCTTCAATAAAGTAAATGGCATAAAACAAGATTATTATTCACATCCAAAAGATATTTGAATCCCTGATAAGCTGAATACAATGACCAGAAAGTTTGGAGATGAAAAAAATTTGAGCCCTGACCATGTAAACAGCCATAGTAAGCAGCATAACGACAGTGTCCAGTGGTGTCAGAGACAGTAAAGACAAAACCAACAAACACAGAACACAGAAAGCTCACCCACTCAAAGGAGACCAGTCAGAAACAAAATATGCAATGGCCAGCTTCATTCATATATTCATCTGAGTCTGACTAATTTCCATCTCAGTTCCCATGTTTGAAACACCAGAAAACATAGCCCCGTTCACACACATAAAACAGACAGACAAATCTTTACGACGTTATTTGTGCTTAACCAACTTTCATCTCAGCTCCCAGTATCCAAACAACTAAAACCAGGTGGGTGGTTCAACCTCACTTTTTGCCCCAGTGGGAGAATACGGGTCCTATCAAGCCCTCCTTGTCCCCAATCGGGATCCCAACAGAAACAGATGTCACAGAAAATTACTATAACTTACTAAGCGAGGCCTCCATAGACGCTTGTTGCTTTTCTTAGCATGGCAGTTCGCTCTGATAGTCCATGAAGCCAAAAAGATGCCTGAGAACCTTAGAAAGTCTCAAGATGCACATCCTCTGAGGCCGTCCTTCAGCCCAGGAGTCCTGGAGCCAAAATCCAGCTTTAGAATTTGGATGGGTAGTTTGCTCTCACTGGGGGCTTCCCAAAAAATGTTAATCTCACAGGGGAAGAACAGGGGCCATTACCACTATTTTTGAACTAAATCTGGGGCAAGCTTTAGAAAACACAGGCCAGGACTATGGAAACTGGCCAGGTCCATTCCCAAGATTCCCAGAGTATGACTCTGAATAACTTTACACTGGGATTTCTAAAAGCAAAACCCAAAAGCCTGTGTACTTCCCACCTTCATCCAATCAGGGGCAAGCATACACACCAATGTACTTCCTGTCTATGCACCTGCTGCCTACATGTGATCAAGCACACATCCAGCGTAACTAGTTCGATCCTGTTTGTTTACACAAGTGAAAACACTGGGCTTGTCAACTTACATGATCAGCCCCTAGGATTCCAGGAAGTTATCTGCCTTGGGCAAGTGAGGTTTAAAGGTTAGAGACATTTTTGTTTTGTAGACCTCTTAAGCACAGTGATTTAAACTTAAAGCATAAATTTAGCCATGACAGCTCCTGTCTCCCAGAGACTTGTCAGTTCAAATAGGAAAAGTTTCAGAAAGCACCTTATTAACACATGTACTCTGACAAAGAAAAAGAAAGAAAAAGAAGAAAAGAGAATCCACCCATCCATACACACCTACCGACTCACACATGTACACCCCTACACAAGGGAGAAAGAAAAAAATAGTTTCCTGTACTTGACTGAAGCAAGAAATGCTCAGTCCTGTGAAGGAGCCTGAGAATTAGGTCATTAATAGGGACTCCAAACCACTGAAGAAAGGCCTGCCATCATGGAGTCCCCTGTACGACAATGGAATTCATTAGAAAGAACTGATTGTGTTCTTATTGGGCCTTGACAGGCTGTCCTCAGATACCAACCCAAGAACTCTTGTTCATCATTATCAATAAAAATATCCGATCGCTTTTTCTTCTGGTGCAGATGGTAAACTAACAGGAGAGTATAGCCTGTCAAAATGACAGTGCACATGGATTCTTCTTATCTTGATGTCTTTGGGAGGACAGCTAATCTGGAATTTACAAAAGAAGGAACTCCTTATCAGTGTTTCTTCATCAATAAGCGACAGTGACAGGCCTAACTTGTAACTAATTGCCTATTTCCAAAGTGACGTTGAAATGTGGTGCAAAACACCCGCAAGCTACACTGGCAGGCAACTGCCTTTGCTTCTAATAAAGGTACATTATTTAGAATTTATAAAAAGAGAAAATACTACCACCATCACAAGAGTAGAAAAGTGTATATGATTTTATGTGAAATCATGACTGTAAAATGTGTGAATATACAAACTGTATATTTACAGTGTGAATGCGTGAGATGTGGTTGTAAATAGCGGTATAAACCTGGGTTGTCTATAAAGGAAACTTTTCCTCAGCCATTAGTAGATTTTCTTTGGCTTATAAATCTTAAAATTTCTAAATTTTCATTCATATATTCTTTACTTTTATTCTTTACTTTTATTTCAAGGTGAGTAAAGGTAGAGGCAGTGTTATATTTTGTACTGAGTATCTTAAGTTCCAGGTCATTAAATAATATAGGTACTTAGCAATTGAGTTTCACTAAGGAATTTTGAAGAGGAAGAGGAAGTCAAAGTCAATGAACACAAGTCCCATCCCCAGTCTTCCAATTGTTCTTCCTTTCTCCTTTCTAGACTATTCCTTAAATTGTATCATGCATTTATGAGTTGAAAATAGAAATGCCTAGATCAAAATTAATTAATTGCACATGCCCTATAATAAGTGATTAAGGAACATTGTCTTATCAATTCGTCAGCCTTTTTAACACAGAACCAGCTATGTACTCTTTCCTGATCTTTGGGACCAGTTCTTAAGTTTATGATGTAGAGGCAAAATTATTCACAATTATCTAGATAACAGCTCTGAGCAACCACAGTCATTCAGATGTTGGTTTGGTTTCAGGTTGGAATTATTCTGGATTATTTGACTCATAGCAATTATGATATATTTACAGTAAGGTGTGTTTAATTTCCTTGTATCTAATTTTCCTCAACTGAAAATTAAAGATAGTTGTATCTACCTCAGGTTTCTGGAAGAATTAAGAGAAATATTCTACACAAGGCTCTTGCAACACTGATCAGCGAGTGTCAGTTTTCAATAAATTCTAGCTATCTTTACAGTTGGTGATTATTAATGACTCAGACTAGTTCTTCAAAATGGAAAATACCAATCACCTAAGCCTAATTAATGCTACTTCCAAAGATGAAAAACCAAGATATTCTACCGCCATTTGATTTTTCACAAGTGTGAAAAATGATCATCTTAACATCTGTAAAGTCACACAAACTCTTTAAGTTTCTGGCTGAATTTTACTCACACAAATTGACACTTCAGTTTGGAAGGCATGCCCTTGAAATGTGTAGCCTAAAAAACAAAACTACTTAGGAAGAGCTGGGCTTTGTTTTGATAATTCTCTTTTATGCAGGAAGGGCTGGAGCAAAAGAATATATTACTTATTTTTATACAGAGATCCAAGCTTTGAATTTTGAGTGCTCTGGCTCTATACTTAATATACAACATTGGCAGATATTTCTAAATTTATTTCCTAGATATCTTTGTAAATAGAAAATTGTGTATTCTTCTTTGTGAGTGAATTTAAAAGTAAGCAGGTTTTCTTGCTCATTTTCTCCCTCCTGCATTCTCCAACATCTACCAAAAGAAGGTACCAAAAGTATTGCTTGATTGTCTGTCAGATACACAATTAAGTAAGAGACAAAGAAGATCAATGAGTCTCAAACTTGATGGTACACCAAAATACTAACCTTATTAGCCATTCAAGGAGCATATAAATCATATCGCTATATCAGATTTAAACAAATCATCTTACCAAGAATTAACTTCTATAATAATTCAAGGACATGAGCAGTCAAGAGATTCAGACAAAGAAAGATCAGCTACTGATGGCTACTCCCAAGTCTTATTTTGAGTCAGAATAATAGATGAACTTCTCATAATGAAATCCACATTGCTCTTTTATATAGTTAACATGAGAAAAGTTTTATTGTGAAACAATCCGTGATGGTTTGAAGGAGAGTTGCCTCTGTAGTGCTTTGAATAAAAGTGGCCCCACAGGCCCACAGGGAGTGGCACTATTTGAAGAAGTGACTTCATTAAGGTTTTATGGCATTATTAGAGGTGGTGGGCTTTGAGTTTTCAGAAGCTCAAACTAGGCCTAGTGGCTCACTGTCTATTCCTGTCACCTACAGATTCAGTAGAAATCTTGGCTCCTCCTCTGGCACCATGTCTGCCTGCTTGCTGCCATGTTTCCCACCATGAAGATAATGGACTAAACCTCTGAACTGTAAGCTGGCTCCAGTTAAATATTTTCCTTTATAAGAGTTGACATTGTCATGGTGTCTCTCCACAACCATAAAATATTAACTAAGACAGCCCCCAGAAGCTAATATTAATACTTGGCCCCTGGTTGATGCAATGTGGGGGGAAAGGTTAGGTGGTATGGCCTTGTTGGGGCAGGTGTTTCACTGGGGAGAGGTCTTGTGTTTCAAAAGCCCACACAAATCCCAATTAGCTTCTTCTTTCTCTCTGAACCAAATCTGAGGATATGGATGTAAACTCTCATCACCACGCCTGCTATGCTCACTATCATGCTGAAACTTCTGGAAACATGAGCCCCAATAAACTCTTTCATTTATAACTTGTCTTGGTCATGGTGTTTCATCACAGCAATAGAAAAGTAACTAAGACAACACCACTTAATATCCTAAAGATACAGAGCTAATGTGAGATTCACTAGTGGGCTATGCCTCATGGATTCTAAGTTTATGAAGTCATTCACTCACCTAGGAAAAGTGTCACCTTCAGGCACAGTGAAGTAGAAATGATGGTGCAGACCCAGCTATCAGTGCGGCCAGCTCAGCAGCACTTTCATTGAAATGTTCTCAGTCATCCTCCAGTGGCTGGGTCATTCTACAGCCAGCTTCTCTGGAAGAGTGTCCATTGCTCCATCTGCTCCTGTATGAACTAGAATCTCAAGAAGCACTATACCAAATTTTAATTGGTATTTTTTATTCCTTGACAAAGTCATACATGTATATAAAGCATTTGGTTATTCTTCACACTACCATCTCTCATTCTTCCTCCTGCTGCTGAACCCTTTCTTCCAACCCATAAATTTTCCTCCTATTTCCATATCTTTTGTTATTATTGATGTTTTGAGGGGTTTTATTTCTTTATCATTTGTTTGTGATTCACTGAGTTTAATTAGTTACTTGCATGATTATAAGCAATGTTTACTGAAGCATAGACAATTTAATTTAATTATCAATTTAAGATATAAGAACTAGCTAGAAATACGCTTAAACTATTGGCCAAACAGTATTGCAATTAATATAGTTTCTGTGTGATTATTTTAGGTCTTGGCATCTGGGAATAAAAAAGCAGTCTCTGCCTACAAAAAGCACCCAAACGACTGGGGCTAACACGCATGACAAGCTATACAGTTTGTATCCAGGTGCTTGTATACCCACTCCGGGTTAGGAGGAAAGTAGTTGAGAGCATGCCTGCAACTCAGCACCCCTGCCTGCGAAAGCAGCCTGATCGGCATGCACAGGCAGGAGAGCATGGCAGATTCCCACCACCATACACAAAGATATTTCCATATCATGGGGTGTGCTGCATGGTAGATTTAATTTTTACTCAGATAAAAAGGGTTTATATGCTACATGGTGCTACCCAGAGTTCAGATGGTGAGGAGAGCTCCCTCCCAGTGGTCCCAGAGCTGGCAGTGAATTACCTCTGTCATGTTAAAAGGCCAAGAGAGATGGAGCCAGCATCCAGGGCTGCAGCCACCACAATGTTTACCATTTTCAAATGTATTTTGTCAGAAAAAGATTTCAGATACACAATAGGACAGATTCAGACATAAAAGATCTCTAAATGAGAGAAAGTGTGTTTTAAAAAAAATGTATGTTTGGCACACGCCTTTAATGCCAGCACTCGGGAGGCAGAGGTAAGCAGATCTCTGTGAGTTTGAGGCCAGCCTGGTCTTCAAGAGTTAGTTCCAGGACAGGCTCCAAAGCTACAGAGAAACTCTGTCTTGAAAAACCAAAACTAAAAGTATGTAGACTTAGGAGAGAGAAGAAAAAGAAAATAAGAACATAGACAGTTATAAAAGGAAATAAATGCTTTATTAAGTAAATTCTTTAAAGAGACAGAGTACAGAAAGTCATAGCTTAAAGGAGTAGAGAAAAATAAGCCACATAAAGATGGAATATACACAGAGAGTCTGAATTATGTATATTATTGTGTTTTGTTTTTTCATTTTTTGACTACAGAGATATTTGATTCTAGGGGCTGCTAAGCTAAACAAACATATATTGTAAAGGTATCTTCACTTCAAAATTTGGATCTGAGGATATGTTGTTTTGGAAAAGAGATTCTGCTTTTGTTTCCACAGAGGATGAGAAACTATGGATTCCTTCCAGGCTAATGTGTTTTGATGGACCAAGATCCCCTGAAAAGTCTCTATAAAGCCTCTAAAATACTTTGCTGAACAAAAAGCAGGAAGTAGTTTGGTGAGAACTATACCCAAACTCCCAAATATTGTTTATAAATGTTGTTTACATTTAAGGGGGATATGCTATAAAGATCCATTGATATGGATCTTGGTTTATTGATACAAATTTAAGGTCAATTTTCTTATATGTATATTTCTGCTCTTCATTAAGGTATTGTGTTTGTGTAGTTCATTTACAAATATAATGTATAATTAAGAAATACAGGTTAATAGATAGTCATCTAGATGACTATCTATTAACCTGTATTTCTTAATTATACATTTATAGCTAGGTTTTCTAGATGTACAGAGATATATTTCAGATGGATAGATATTCTTCAAATATTTCAAAGACTAACAGAATACAGCACTTAAAATATTTTAAGAACTTAGGACTTTCGTGACAATGAGACACATCTGCTCCTGGCAGCACCTATCTACTTCAATAGGAAGATGGGCATCAAAGAGGCTCCTTATGTAGTTTGTTAGCCATTTGGGCAAGAAACTGTTCTTGCCTGGATTGCTTGATGTTATGCTGTATAAACTGGACATGCAGGACCCACAGAAAAATGACTGCTGAAGTTTCTTAAAGAAGTGAGGCGGTCCTTCAGGGTTCCTGCTTCATGAAGGAGTCTGACAGACATTCTGCAGGACACAGAAGAAAGTGACTGACAAACTGCCAAAACAGGCAGAACTGTCTTTGAAATTTCCTGCTTCATGGAAAAGTCTACCTGACATTATGGGCCTATAGGCTGAAGATGGATGCCCCAATGTTATAGAAGAACTTTATATGACTGTCCAAGCAGCAAAATGTCTCTGTCAAATCTAGAGTTTTAGAAGTTGTTTATAATTCACTTTCTGTTAACATAGGCAATTTATCCTTCTGAGGTCTTTGATAGAGTTGAAGAATAGTTACAATTATAGTTTTCCTTAGTTATGATAAAAGATAAAATAGATATAAAATTGTAACTGTAATTCTTGCTTGATACCTGTTTTGTTGTATGTAATCTTTTATGTTAAAGTTAAAACCTTCCTTTTTATATAGACAGAAAAAGGGAGGTGATATGGGATTCCCCTCTGTAGGCTGTGAATACTATTGGTTAATAAAGAATCTGCTTTGGGCCTATGAGAGTGCAGAGTAGAACAAGACAGGAATTCCAAGCAGAGATAGAGTAGAAAAGAAGGTGGAGTCAGGGAAATGTCATGTAGCTGCCACAGGTAACAGACACACCAGAACCTTGCCAGTAAACCACAAGCCTTGTAGTAAAATATAAAATAATAGAAATGGGTTAATTTAAGATGTAAGAGCTATCTAGAAATACACTTAAGCTATTGGCCAAACAGTATTGCAAATAATATAGTCTCTATGTGATTATTTTGGGTCTGAGCAGCTGGGAACGAATGAACAGTCTCCCCCTGCATGCCTGGTTTTATTCTACCCTGTCTTAGGCCAAAACAGTTTCTTTATTAACCAATGGTAACAAAACATATTCACAGCATACAGAGGGGAATCCCACATCATTCCCTGACAAACTAAACCAATTAATCCCTGAGCAGAAAATCTTCTCCCTCTGAAAACTCTAACCCTAAGAAACCCTATATAGCCCCTCTGCCTGTTCAGTTACTGACTATGCTTTTCCACCCTGGCAAAGGCAACCACTCTCCTGGACTCCTTCTTTGAAATAAATCTCTTTCTTAAAAGAGTTCTGGGTGAAGATCATTTTTCACTAGTATGGAGCAGAAATGTTGCCAATATGTTCCTTCCAGGGGAGGGGACTGAGCAGAAAAAAAAAAACAGAAAAATATTAAAGAATCAACTAGCCCTTGGAATTCTCCTGTATTTGTTGTTAAAAAAAAAAGTCTGGTAAATGAAAAATGGTGACAGATCTAAAGAGCTGTCAATAACATAATTCAACCTATGGGCCCACTACTATCTGGAATTCTTCTGCCTTCTCCATTACCAAAAGGATGGCCTCTTATAGTTATTGATTTGGAAGATTGTTTCTTCACTCTAGCTTTATAAGAAAAGAACAGAGAAAAATTTGCCTTCACAGTGCCTACTTAAGAGACTTCCAAAGGGAATGCTCAATAGCTCCACCCTATTCCAATACTTTGTAAGTCAACCATTTGAAATAATACATAAAAAATTTCCTAAATCTATAATTTACCATTACATGGGTGACATTTTTCTATCTGACTCAAATATAGATACTTTAAAAAGAATGCTTGAAGAAGTAAAGAAAATTTTGCCAAAATGAGGATTACAAATTGCTCCTGAAAAAATACAGAGAGAAGATTCTGTCAAACACCCAGGTTATAAAATAGGTTTGCAGAAAATTAGAACACAAAAGGCACAAATTAGGAGAGCCTGGTTGCAGAATCTTAATGACTTTCAAAGATTGTTAGGAGTCATTTCCAGTAAAAGATTGGCTGTTGGGATAACACCTGATCTAATAATTCATTTAAACAAAACCTTAGATGGTGATAAAAACTTGAATAGTCCCAGAGAATTAACAGCTGAAGCAGAAAAGGAATTGACAATTGTTGAGGAGAAATTACAGGAAGCACATGTGGATAGGGTAAATCCAAACCTTAATTGTATTCTTATCATATTGCCTTCCAGAATTTCTCCTACAGGAATTTTAGTGCAGAAGGATGGTACTATATTATAGTGGATCTTTTAACCACATAAACCAAGTACAAAATTAAAATCTTATGTGGAAAAAGTCTCTGAATTAATTATAAAAGGTAAATTGAGACTTTGTAACCTAGCAGGTATAGACCCAGCAGATATTATAGTGCCTTTTACTACTGATGAAATAAAAAAGTTATGGGAAGATAATGAACCATGGCAAAGAGCTTGTACTAATTTTGGGAGAAATTAATAGCAATTATCCCAAAAGTGATAGACTTAACCTTATAAAGAGAACTTCTTAGATTCTTCCCCTAATTGTATGTGATGCTCCAATAACTGGAGCCCATACATTTTATTCTGATGCTTATAAATCAAGGAAGGCTGGTTACAAATCAGAAGAATCAAGTAAGGTGGGACAAAGTCCTTATAATTCTATCTAAAACACAGAATTATATGCTCTTCTCATGGTGCTAAGGAATTTTAAAGAACCTCTTAATATAGTTACTAATTCGCAATATGCAGAAAGAGCTGTTTTGCATATTTAAACCACTGAATTTATACCAGGTGACACAAAATTGACTTCATTATTCATACAGGTTTAAGATATAATTAAGAATAGTCTTTGTCCCGTATACATAATAGACATCCAATCCCATCAGGTCTGCCAGGTCCTCTAGCACAAGGTAATACAGAAAATGATCGATTACTGATTGGAAGTGTGCTGAAAACATCAGAACATCATGAGAAACATCATGTCAATAGCAAAGGTTTAAAGAAAGAGTTTTCTATTATATGACAAGCTAAGGAGATTATAAAAAGATGTCCTACTTGCTCTTTCTATAGCCAAACACAGCTACCTACAGGGACTAACCTAAAGGGTACTCAAAGGAATGAAATCTGGCAGATGGATGTGTTCCACTTTGCAGAATTTGGAAAATTAAAATATATACAACCCACCATTGACACTTATTCAGGTTTTCAGTGGGCAACTGTTTTAAGCTCAGAAAAGGCTAATTCAGGAATCACACATTTATTAAAAGTTGTGGCCATCATGTGAATACTTGTACAAATAAGGACATATAATGATCCAGGATATGTCTCTAAGAAAATGAAACAGTTTTTTGCTTATTATAATATAAAGCATATTACAGTTATACCACACAATCCTATAGTACAGGCAGTTGTAGAAAGATCAAATCAAACTATAAAGAATATGTTAAACAAACAGAAAGGGATGTAAAATACCCCCAGAAATAGATTACTTAATGCTTTATTAATCTTGAATTTTCTTAACGCTAATGAGAAAGGAACAACAGTAGCAGAGAGACATTGGATAATAGAAAAACCTTCTGAATTAAAACAGTTGGTGTATTTCAAGGATGTATTGAGCTCACAATGGAAGCCAGGAGATGTGGTCCATTGGGGAAGGATTTTTACTCTTGTTTACACAGGAGAAGAAAAGCTATGGATGCCATCAAAATTAATAAAGATTTGCTTTGAAAAATAGAAACCTCTTGAGAAAGAGAAATGACAGCTCATCCAGAATGGTGACAACCATATAGGTAGTAAGGAAACCACATAGGGTTGGAGCAGGGTTCTGCTCTTGTCTTTATAGGAAAATACACATCTTCAAAAATTCAAGAGACCCTGGATGTTTGGATGCTGACAGAAGGAAAAATAACTATCTAATAAGGATCATCAAGAAAAAAGAATGTGACTTGTAAGGACAGGTAATCAAAACATATACGTGTGTGTGTGTGTGTGTGTGTGTGTGTGTGTGTGTGTGTGTGTGTGTGTGTGAATGAATATATAGAGCTGGTTTTGAAGTTGGACCTTGGCTCTGTCCTTCTCTAAATCCAAGCATGTTGTTAAAACAAAAATTCAGACTTTCTGTCTCACAACAAAAGCTATCTAGTATGGGACAAGAAGAAAAAATAATTTAGAAAAAAATTTTACTTTTCTTCATACCTATTTTGTCTCTATTAATCTTTCACTGAATAAATATGCCTGTATATTTCTATATAAATAATGTTTAAGTTTTCCACAATGAACAATGTATTTTCCTGTAGTAATCGTTAAAGTTTTCAGGAAGAAGATGGGGCCCCACAACAACAACTCCACCTTGTTGATATGATATGATGCTAATAGCACTACTATAAGACCTGTTTTGGATACCAGCTGCTCCAGGTGGTTCCAACTTGGTTAGCTGAAATGGTGCACTTTTTTAGAACGTTCTGGCCAGAACACCAAATAGGATCCTCAGAAAAACCCTACCGAATACTCAGAAATGATTTGCAGTTATAGCAGACAGTAATCTTGAAACTTAACCATCATTTTACTTTCACAGGATCCCATAGAAAGAACATCACCCCCATGACAGCTGGAAGTAATTCTAGAAGATGATGTCCCCTCTCCCAACAAAAAGAGAGGAAACTGGATGGGATAATAGATTAGTGTGAGCTTATTCATGCTGATAATAATAGTGAATAGTGGAGTGAATACTTGTGAGCTATTATTTATAGGCAAGTTAAAACCTTCCTTTTTATTTAAACAGAAAAGGGGAGCTGATGTAGGATTCCCCTTTGAAGCTCCAGGTATACCCTGACTTCCCAACAAGTTAGGGTACCTGTCCCTCCAGAGCTGTAACAACATCAGCAATAGATTCTCTCCCAGGGCCTGTACATCCTGAGGCATGTGTATTTACCAGGTGTATATTACAAAGTGTGTATTGCCCTCTTGTGAGTGGGCCTTGAATCTAATCAAAAAGCAATTGAAATTCCCATTTTTCTAAATCAAAACAAAAGGCTTGGGAAAGTGTCCCAGATATAGAACCTAACAAAACATTTGTGGATCAACTCCCAGCAATAAAATCCCCACCATGTCACAGATTCAACAGCATATAAAATTTTAATCTTGCCAATTCTTCAGAAAGTGCATAAATTCAATGAGCTTTTTTTTCAAAGAGCCATTTATTCATTAATGTGTCTCTAAAGTGACAAAATTCAAAAAGCTTTTCTTAGAAAGATGAAAAAGCAATAGCCCATGAGAGCAGGTCAGTGCACACATATGAGCTTCTCATTTCTCCATGGGTCCTTTAGAAACATCACTTAGTTCCAAGTTGAAGAATAGAGATTATTCAGATGGGTGCTGGAAATGATACATTGTGATCTGCAGAATTCATTCTGTGGTGCTAAGGAAAACATTACATAGAAAACCTTAAGCACATGATACACGTTTTATAAATCAGAAAGGTCTGTACTGAGCAGATACACTTTAGAACACAAGTCTACCTGCAATTGCTTTTCTGTCTCTCCTTCTACTCACTCAGCAAGCAGACCTGAGAGAACAGCCTTAGGCCTTACATCACCATGAGGGAGTGGGAATTGAACATGTGTTCATGGAACATCAGTGTCTTGTTCTGTTTCAGATACTAAAAGTTCTAAAAATACAGACTGGAAAGTTAAAACAATATAAATTTATTTCTAGTACTTCTGGGGCTGATTAGGCTCCAGATAAAGGCGGTGGATTGATGAGATGTCTTGATCCTTACAAGCTAGTTGCTGCATCATCTGGTGGACACAAACACACAAATGTCATGTCCTCACATAGTAAAAAGAAAAAGGAAGAAGTGTAGTCAGGTTTTTTTGTTGTTGTTGTGGCAAATCATTTTATAGGGGCACCAAATATCCTCTCATTTTGTGAAGGCCAAATCTCTTAATATTTAATTGAAGATTGTATTTCAACATAAATTATGGAATGGACAAAAACATTCCAGTCATAGCATCCACTACAACCGTTGTTCTAAACACAGAATTTCTCTGAAGATTACATTTGAAACACTAAGATGAATGAGATGGGTACTAAGAGATGACGTCCCCATTAAAGCATTTCCTGCTCTTGCAGAAGACCTAAGTTTAGTTCCAAGCACTCATATATGGTGGGTAACCACTGTCTCTAACTCCAACTCCAAGTTGTCTGATGCTCTTTTCTGACCTTCACAGGTACTCATTCACATGTGACATACATTTATCAGACAAATAGATATACAGATAAATACAAACAAATATAAATCTTGTTAAAATAGAGAAAAATACCCTACTTCAACTTCTTCCTTAACTATTATTCTCCCAAATACCTACATTCACCACCTAGCAAATGGAAACAATCCAAAGCAGTGACTACATAATAATTTCTTATAAGTCATTATCAAGCATGAATGCCCAACAACTACTCAAAATATAAAATACACCAGATGTAAACCATTTCTCCTTAGTGTTAAGGCAAACTTTGCCTTCCAGTAGTTGACTTGTTCTAGTGAAGCTGAGTTAGTCAAACCTACTGCTCTATGTACTACTGATTTTATATTGTTTTTTAGCTTTTTTTTAAAAGTAATTGATTGATTTTAGCTACTATAGATTTTCTTGATAGCATTTTGTGATCCCACCTTCCAGTCCTTAAACTTTCTTTATATACTTGCTAATTAATCTTTCAAACACTGTATATTATGCATCTAATAAATTGTTAGTGCTGAAAATATTGTTGGCAATACAACGATGAATAGGATTAAATGCTTACCTTCAAGGAGTCAGCAGATAAGTATTATACTGCTTAAAATGATGGAGTTGTTTATTGCTGTTCCTCTGTTCTTTCAGTTTTTGCTTATTGTTTATTGTTGTTTGGGGACATGGTTGTTTGTTTGTTTTTGAGATAGCCTCTTATTGTAGGGTATAGGCTGATCTCCAAACCCTGGGCTCAAGGAACCTGTCTGTCTCAACCAATATAGCAGCTGTGACCACAGACACACCACCAGGCTACATAAATCAGGTTTTGCTTCACTGTGAAAAACACAAAAATAAACCATAACTTAAGGAAATGAGGTTTTATTTTGGCTCATGTTTTCAGAGACTTTGATCCCCTATCCTTGAAACCATTGGTTCCAGATCCATAGTGAGCCAGAACACGGCTAATAGAAGTATGTAGAAAAAAATGCCCATATCATAGCAGACAGGGAGCCAAGAAAGCAGATACTAAGGATGCGGCACATCTTCCAAAGATGTACTCCTGTAACTACATTTTCCAAATAGTCCCTTCCTTATGACTTGTCCAAAACCTTCCAAAATAAAGTCCTAAGCTAGAAATCAAACATTCAACACAAGAGTCTATAAAGGAGAGTTCATATACAACCATAACACATGATTAGTATAAATATATTAATAAGTATTAAAATATTGTCTAAAAAAGTAGAATAAATAAAAAGTAATCGGTCACTCAAATAATGAAACTGATGTCCCAAAAGAATTAGTTACCTACCAAAGTGACACAAAGAACACCAAAACCCATGTCTGTTGATCTTAGCCTAGGGTTGCTAGCAGGTAATGAGAGTGCTGCTGTTTGCATCTGGCATTTACTGACTAAACGATTCCTGATCTGTTCTCGTAAAATTCTTATAAACAGACCTATGTGGCCTATGCCAATAAGGAAACAATGAAGTAGACACCTGGTGTGTGAGCTCAAAATATGTAAACTAAATGGAAATGAGAAAAAGGAGGAACAAAGAAATAAAGATGGGAGCCAGCCGTGCCTTTAATAAAGTGAATAACTCAGATGGTTTCTATAAATTTAAAACTCCTTTGCCTACATTTTTCTGACATTCATGACATACTATTTACAAGCATTTTCTAATTGACAGATAAAAAAGGTCATGTGGAACAGATAAATTTGCACATCTAGCTCTTATTTTGACATTGTTAACTATGTTCTTTTTATGTATCATGGAGACAGAGACATGGGAACATTTTATACATTTTGAAATTTTAAAATAGCTCAATTTCAAAGCAACAAAAAGATTCTTGATACTGCTCCATAGTTTGGTTATGATAAAGAGAATATTAGGAGTGCCTATGCAACCAATGATATTCCCTATTAATATCTTCCAGCTGTGCCAGAATTGGGTAAATGGTTGCATATTATCTCCCCTGCTCATCTCCAGATTGTATTCATCAATCACTAAATTCTCTGAATTCCACTTTACATTTCTCCCTTCCCTTTTTAAAAATCATTTATAGAGTATTCACTTAGTCTATGACAGTTATATCTTGGTATACCTTGCCATTTCTGAACTTGATCCACTCCAAGTTTTTCCAGTATATTTCTATAAAAATAATTATATATAAAACTATTTATACCAGCTTCTATGTCCTATGGCAGTTAATCTCCTTTATACATTTTAAAACTAATGTTGTTTTAATCTTCCCTGGCATCTCTGAAGTCTTAGCTTCTGGCCATACAAATCTACCTAAATCAAATGATTTATAGCTAAGAACAGATACGTTTGCATGTCCTCTTTCCTTTCTGTGGAATGATCGGCATGCTTTATCCTGTTTGTTCTTTCTCGTTCAATCTTGGTTGATGTAAATACAGAATTTCCTTCCTCGTGAATATTCCTTATTCCTTGCTAACTATATTTCCCCTTATTATAGTTTGTCTATAGAAATCTCCTCAACAACCTCATGTGTTAAATACTTGATTACTAAGCTTTGGACACTATTGGAATATTGTAGATCTCTTAATAGGAAGGGCCTATTCAGAAGAAGTTATGTTACTGGATACAAGAATATCCATAAAGAGAAAATAGTGAGATATATCTTTGCTTCTTAGATAATAGAAGAGCAACAAACTTCTTCTATCACATAGCCCTAACATAGTGTATGTTGTTGCCACATTCCCAAAGCACACCTGTCAGAATGGCCAAAATCAAAAACACCAAGGATTCCCTATGCTGGAGAGGATGTGGAGTAAGGGGAACTCTCATCCATTGCTGGTGGGAATGCAAACTTGTGCAACCACTTTGGAAATCAGTGTGGCGGTTTCTCAGGAAATTGGGAATCAACCTACCTCAGGATCCAGCAATACCACTCTTGGGAATATAC